>CAJNOP010002146.1:0-19758 GCA_905250075.1 Rotaria sp. Silwood1 | reverse complement strand
ATGATGTTCATCAATTATTGAAAATTGTTCATTAAATGATACATTCTGTTCTTTATATTGTGAACTCTTCGATTTCAATATTGCATTTTCTGCTTGCTTGTTATTGATCGATTGTGAAATATCAGTCGTTGTTGTTAATTGGTCTGAATGTGATGATGCCATTCGATGTGTAGATGGTAGATCAGATGAAAGATCACTGATTGTTTTATCAATTTTTGTTTTATTTCTCGTTTGATAATATTGAGGAGTTGACATATGAAATTTGTTTAATAATAATACTTTTGGACGATCGGGTCCGATTATTTATTGTACTGATATTTCAACAATAAATCGGCTAGTGCACCAGTTAGATCTCTCGTTGCCACGCCCTTATTTTCCCTTTATTTTTAATCCAAAGAAAAAAAATCTCCCCTCTTCAAGAAAAAAACATCCATATATATATATTTATATGTCTATATTCCTATATATATGAGGTTAAGGAACATTCTTCTTAACATCCAAGAGAAGAGAAATCTTAGAATAAACGTATAAGACGATAAGTGAACAAAAGAAAGAACGAGAGAAAGAAGAACAGATAATTAATCTTCTATCCTAACAGTGAGGATGTGGGTGTGATTGTGAAGAAGTTGTCATGATCGATTTCGTCCTTACTTAAGAGGCTCATTCAGATGGTTTATCTTGTTTTGAATTTTCTCTTTCTTTTAGAAGAATAATTCATCATAGATAAGCCATCTGAATGAATCGTTTAAGTAAGGACGAAACCGGCCATAACAGTTTCTTCAAACTCACACCCAGACCCACGCTCTTAATCGATGAAAATATTATTTAAAATCTTTAGTTCACTTATTTTATTTAAGCACAAACGACACTCGATGTTGTGACAATCAGTCTAGCTCGACCAATATCAGTCGACATTCGACAGTTTACAGTGACGGATTGTAAAGTAAAATGAAAGACAACGATTGAAACAGTTTCACCAGGTGCACCTTGAAGATCTATAATCGCTATATCGTTTATTATTTGATTGTCTATTGATATAATTCGTTGATGACTAATAGCTGTCCATTTATTCCATTCACCAAGAAGAGCATATTTTGTTGACTCCTCCAATTCGATGATAGGAGATACATACCAAAGACATATGAATAAATCATGACATTTACTAGCTGATACATTCAGTGGATTGGCATCATCAAAAGTTGATACTACACTTGAATTATCATATGACCAGATAACTCCCGGTTGAGCACCAATCATTGACGGATAAACTAAATAATCTTGTTTCATAGCTGATGCAAAGATTACATGGAATGTTTGATCATTTCTACATACTAAAGTTAATTAGAAGCTTAGACAAAGCAAGAAACTTACATCGTTGTTCTTGTTGAATAAAGTTCACCTTGTGAGACACCGTTATAAAAAGCCCAATCAGATGCTAATCTATTGATCATAGTCAACGGCAGATCAGGCTTCAAAATCAAGCCATCTTCCCGACAACATTTCATGATACGTTGCACATTAGTATAATTAATAGCATCACCCGGACCGACAGGTCCTGTGGACAAAGTAGCAATAAGTATCTCTCGTTCGGGAAGCACTTCTTCTGCATCTGGTTTATAAGGAGAACCAGGTTGAAAGGAAGTAGACCAGAAAACATCTTTGAATGGTGCCAAACCCATAGCATCAGCAAACATACTTGATATGCCTATAGTCCATTGCTGTGCTTTACCATGAAGATGAAACGCATAATCAGTTGATGTTCGTGCATGAGTAACACGTGGAATTTGTAAAGCTGTGAGAATATGACGAGGTAAACTCATACAATATTGTATGTTCATTCCTATTTTTTCACCTGCTTCACCCATCGACATTAACCATTGATGTCCAAGATCAATATCAGTACGTGTTGGTAAAAAGTCAATTGTTTGACGATCAAGCCAATCCTGTTCATAGAGAACAAGACCCCAGTCATGTGCTTGACTAAATAAATCAATCCAAAATGAGTCATTTCCGATTGGTAATGCCTTTTTATTGCTTTCATCGAGAACAAAAGAATAATTTTGTTTATAAACAGTATCAAATGCCCAATAACGGTTATGTGCTGCTAGAGGAATATTTTCTAGTCGACGATGCACGGTTTGAAGGCCATCAGGAAAAATATCTGGACGAGCGGTCCACTGTGAAACACCATCTCCAATACCTTTATAATACCACCATGAATCAAGTTGTATATAATGAAATGGAAGTGAAATTTGATGACGAACATTGACCACAGTTTCTTCATAATTTATTCCTTTTTCTGTATTATAATAATAGTAAGCACCGTTATCCGTATAATAACCAAGATAATTTATCGTAAGATCATTGAGACGATGTTGATTAGTTCGAGTATATTCTCTTTGCATTAGTTGACCCCATTCTTTTATTCCTTCATTAATACCCTGTGATGAATAAAAAACAATCATTGAGTGATTATAATTAGCTGGTATTGATAACATTGAACCCATCACACCGTATTCTAATGTGTTACTATTTGTTTGACTTAATGAAGTTGCCATAAATCGAGAAAAAGGTGAAAGAACTAATATATCACTTTCTCCGTGTTGAGATAAATTAAAAAGAACTATTGGACCACCTTGTATTCCTGATTGAATGACTTTACTTGACGGATTCCACCAACCTGCATGTTTATTATCATCACCTGCCATTTCTCCTGAAGAAAAAAAGGAAGAAACTGAAATGAAAATCTTTTGAAAATCATAGTCTTACCTTCGAATGTAAAATAACCTCGTTGATCATTCTTATCAATTTGTTCAATATAAAACGATGGAAAAACTGTGCGAACATGATTCATGTCAAGAGGAACTGTGTTTGTCATAGTTAGATTACCAGTGTCCAAATCAAATGAAATTCCTGAACCGGAATACCAGTCACGTATATGGCCAATGATTTGTGTATGTATTCCACTACGAACAAGGTCATAGCTCAATTGGAAATCTCTGTAATCACCTAGATTTGGATCAAAGCCACTTGTATAACTTATACCAGTTAATGGCAGAGAATTATCATCTGATGAATACCATTTATTGTCTACATATATAGCTGTACGAGATGAACGAAGCCAAACACGATTACCAATAGTAATATTGTATCCTCCTTTCTGATCAATTAATACTTCTATATTACCCCAACCCCAACATCCAACTACAAGAAGAAGTAATTCTAAAAGATGCATCTTCACGAACTATTCTGACCAAAGTGAAAGATAAAAGTATACTGTTTATTTGTTTATACAGATAGCGACAAGGAGATATCTCTGCGTTCGTATCTGAGATTTAAATAGCAATTATCATATAAACAACAGTTCTACAAATCTTTCTTTTTTTATACCCAAGTGTGGGTGTAGGTGTTGATGCACGTTGAGAAAAAATGCTGACACTCACACCTATACCCTATCTCCGGCAAGAAATAAAAACTCGTAACGCAGTACTGCCAATTTCTTGAATATAAGAAAGTTGTGAAGACAGTTCAGTATAAATAATAAATCACGCAGTTTTTTATGTGTATCCTGACTTCGATCAGTTGATTAATTGACATTTAACTTTTCGGAGTTATATAGATAACGGAAATAGTTGATTGCTCTAAAACGCTGAAAAACTCTTTAGGAGAATATTGATTCAGAATAAATAGTAGTAAAAAGTTCTCCTTTCTTTATTATATATCTCTTTTTTTTGTAACTCCACATTCGTGCTTCGTACTGCTTGTTCTGTTCTTTACTTTCATTCTCTTTTATACACCTTTATTCTTAAAGAAAGAAACTATATGGGTATGTCATAATATAGAGGAGAAGGCAAATATCAGTTGTTGCTGTTGTTCTTCTTCTTGTTTTTCTCGCAGAAAACAATCGAATGAAAAAGAATAAAGTGCTATAAACAGTATCATCCTTTCATCGATCCATAAATATTACTAGGATCATGATATTGTTACCCTTTCTATGGTAGTAAACGTCGTTTATAGAATGTAGATAGTATAATCTTGGTGTATTTAGGATGCAAGAGTGAGTCATTCAATTCTCCTATAGCAGTACCATAAGAGTCACTGAAAAAACTCCTTTCATATTGATAATTAAATAGTTTTGACATTCAGTTTGCTTTTTTTAAGATAAACAATGGATTGTAATGAGAAACCTGCTGATATCTTGGAATGGAAGAAAATAGCTGCAGCCCAACAAAAAATATCTATTTAATGTTCGGTGGTCGAACACGGGATTCGTACAAACCAGATGAATACGATATTCTTGCTATAAAAATAGAGGTGTTGGTGTGTGGTGGTGGGTGTGGATATCGGTGTGGGTGTAGGCGTGGATGTGGTGGGATGGGTGCGGATGGAGAGAAAGTCTACACCCACACCCACACCCACGCCCACACCCACCCACCCACACCCCACACCCCACACCCGTACCCGCACCCCACACCCACCCACACCCTCAAGATCCACATGATCGTCATCAACTCACATTGGATCCCGTCTCAATACAAATTCAAGAAGATCCCAACATCGTAACTGTTAACTGTCAAAAATCTTCAGCAAGTCGTCGCAAGCGGTCATTATTAGCTAGGAAACGACGTAATCATAAATCTAGCATTCGTCATAGGAAAAATCGTTACAACTATGAAATTACAAGATCATGCAATACAACTATTTAAATCGGCAAGAAAACATTAAAACAATTTGATCTCAAATATCTTAACATCAATATTGTTAAATCTACACTATACATTGGCCTCAAATCTAGTCAATTACAAGATCAATATGAACAAGTACTACCATCAGATATTTTTCTATGACACAAGGTTTTTTCTCTAATTGTTTTTTCTTTCCTTGTTCTTTTGTCTATGTTATCTACAGTACTCAGTTATATGTTAAGTAACATTGTTAACTTCTAACTTTCTTGTTATTATTTTTTTGTTATTTGTTTTTCTTTTTCTCTCTCTTCGTTCGTTCTTTTGTAAGGGGGAGGTGTCACGATCGCCATCGATTATAGATGGACGATCCTCCTTCTTCTTTTTTTTCTCTCTCTCGAGATTCGATTAACTACTGGCTCGGATATAAACTTTTTTGGAATAAAAAAGAGGAACCTAACACAACGTACAAAATTCATACATGAAGAAGAAAGCATCGGTGAGAGAATCGATCAAGAAAGATTTTAGAAAATGAATTCCATTTTGAGTTACATTATGCATTTCTTCGTAAACATATTCCTATTTCAGATGAAATTATACTGCCTAATGAAAACATGGTTTCTTTCAGAATCACTATGATATAATCTGTGACATAGAAAAGGGTTTGTTTTTTCATGTGAATCACTTGTTTTTTTGACATTGCTATGATAAATACAATCATATGAAAATATAAGAATGACTAACGTAGACAAATCCTTGATCATTCATCAATATTAATAAAATGTTTATTCATTTAGAAAGAAAAGCAAACCTTGGCGTACTCTCTCACAAAAAGAAAGAGGGCCAACATCAATGAAATTTTAGTCATTATGACAAAAATTTTCTTTCTTCTTCCTACAACTTTTTTGTTTTTTTTGAAAGAAAAATACTAAATCAGTAGGACGCTATTTCAACAGTGTGCCATAATTACTTGCCGATTCTTACTATTACTTTTTTCAGAGAGATACCACCCTCTAAACTTTAATTACTTCTGAATGAAATATTAAAATAAAACAAGAATGAAAATTCTTTTCTTTTTAATATTTATTCCATAATGATTTTCTCTTTTGAACAAAAACATTTTCACTGATTTGAAAACTTAAAAGAATTTATTTTTTTTTAATGTTTATGCGTTAATGAAAGAGTAGATTGTGAAAAAATTCAATCTTATTGTTGAATGTTTGAAATTGGATTTTCTAATGGTTGCATGAATGTTCACACATCATGCGGTTTCATCTTTGAATTTCATTTTTCTGTTTCTTGTAAAGAAAAAATGAATGACAACAACAATTATCATACCTAAGTATTCTTTTTTCTGATTTATCGCACCTCAATGCTATTCATCAACAAATACTCACACAAAATAATGAATTGTAAATATTGCTACCTAAAGGACATTTTATTCTTTTCGAACAATTAATGAAACCAAAAATAGAGCATCGAAAATTCACGTACGACTACATTTATTGTTACATAATAAATACTTTATGTTTGTTTGTGAAAAATGTTTATATTTCACTACGACTTTAAAGTGTATAGAATATCAAAGAAATCATACTTTTTGTAGTCTAAAACGCGCCTTTGAATATCACACTATATTTCTTTTTACTTCTCGAGTTAGAATGTAGTTTTCAAACACTTCCTTATTATTTTTCTATTAAATTTGATAGTTTTGGAAGTAATCTACGAATATATAATTTACATATAAACGAATCTTCTCTTGTGGTCGACTCTATAATAATTTTATGTGCATTGGAAAAGAATGTTGGTCTGACAGGTTAATGTTGCTGTCAATCCACACGTTCTCATCATTGCAACACGTGCTTGATCAGGATTAATTATATTTCTCTTGGTAAACTGTAATAAGCAACACTTCTTGTTGATGTGTCAGGTATGGCATATGTTTTGCCGTGACACATTTCTTATTCACATTTTCTGTTTCGCATTCGTTATATGTAAAGACAGAACAGATTTCGTGTGCTAGACATCGACGAGAATAGTTGCCTGTAAAAACGTACGAAGAAACACGTTAATAATTTAATTACTACACTACAAGAAACAAAAAAATGAGCTACGCAGCAGTTTATGCTCTTGCTATACTTGCTGATAATACCAGTCCTGATGTTACAACAATGTCAAAAATTCTTGGAAGCGTCGGTATCGTTTGTGATAATACAAAAGCACAAAAAGTGATCGATACGTGTAAAGGAAAAAATATTGATCGAATTTTTGAAGAAAGTATCAAGGAATATCAACTTTATCAGCTGGTGGTGCAGCTGTTGGTTCCACTGTTAGTGCTGGTAAAGTTCCTGCTGAAGAAGAAGAAGACATGGGTTATGATTTATTCGATTAAATCAGTTAATTAAACAGACAAATAACACAATGCCATCATCATCATTCGTATTGGTTACGATGGATTTTTCTCTTTGTGTGTGTCTTTTCTATTACTACTAATAAAGAAAAAACCAGAAAACAATCCACCTTTAACATTAATAAATATAACAACTTTTTCTTTTGTTATTTTTGAAAAAAACACTCTGATCAAATAGATGTTGCGATGACGAAAACATGCGAGATGATGGTACCATCGACCTGCCAGAGTGACATTGTACGGAAAAAGAAATGTGAACAATATAGTTAGGATCCTATCATTGTGCTATTATTCGGATTCAGATAGATTCAGAGTATATTACAAAATGCTTTCTTTTGAAAGATATATCTAAAAATATCGGAACCAACTACTTCTCGATAGTAATGTCGTATTTTGATAGACACGAAGGAAATTCTTATTTCGCTCGTTGTTTTGTTGTTAGAAATGGATTGAACTCAAGATAATTGTCAGATTGTATACTACAGTTAGCTGACTGTGCTGAGTCTGTTTTCAAAAGAAAAAATAATTTCAAAAAAACCTCCAGGACAAGAGAATATGCGAACAGAAAACGTCTGGAATACAGACGATAGCTATTGAATTATCGATGGTATCGATCATAGTCGTTCTTGGGTGCGGGTGATGAGAATATATCCATACCAACATTCACAAACAACATCCCACACCAACATCCACCAACAACATCCACCAACAACATCCCACACCCACACCAACACCCACACCAACACCAACATAACCACCTCCACCCCCTCACCCACATCCTACACACACCCACACCCCACCCACACCCCACACCCCACACCTACACCCTCAAATTTTCCTTTTTCAATCAGTTAAGAATGATTACGTCTGATGGATATCAAGAGTTAGGTATAATACTCTTGAGAAGCGAGCTATTTAGTTTGAAAACGTCGTACGGACCCGAAATGTTTACTGCATGATGGTATTTGTCATGCTTGAAAAGCTTTCTTATACATTAAACAAGATATTAACTTATATTGTATATACAGTTTCGCAAGAAATTGTATATTTAAGATATCGCTTTCTTCAAAGTTATAGTAAAAATAAACTTATTGAAAAAGAGCCAGCTTTGATGTTCAAAAGATGATGAACTTAGAAGAGAAGATTCAGAAAACAAAAATAGCTGAGTTTGACGTAATCTATCAAAACGAAGTAGTAAAAATTTGAGTGTGATCGGATCAGAGTCAGAGTACTTCGTGATATGTGATGAGAAAAAGTGTTAGTAGTTTTAACTATTTGCCTCTACATAAAAAACACTGCAAAAAGTGATTGTTGTCGGTAATAATGATAGTGTTATAGGTGATATTATATTTTAAATGAAATACGGTTCTCTGGAAGACTAAGATTCGAAATAATCTTCATATTACGACAGAGATGCCAAAGCAACCCTTAAATATGGATTCAAAACATGTCAGTTTTGCTTTTTTGGTTTTCAAATCTGAGAATGGTTCTGTAAGAAAGAATTCCGAAGACCTAAAAAACGTCCAATTTCAGAGAAAAACTCGACAATTAACAAATGAATGGCTCAGTTACAAAATGAAAATAATTAATAAAAAATTTGCTAAAATCATTCCTGAGATTTTTTTTCTCTCAGCCTTATTCACATTATGTTTTCCTGCTTTAGGCGAAGTTTGTTTAATTCGTGTTTTACACTTTTTCACTAGCAGTTTTTTTGTTTAGAAATTCTTTATTCTATATATACACTAAATCTTTTTTGATTAATTCAGATATACATTTGCTTTCTCAATGCAAAGTTTAATCTTAGCTAACACTTTAGTGTTGCCTGCTGATATATTTCTGTTAAAAAATGATAGTTTTTATTCTTATGTAACGGAAGCTATAGGTGATATTCCTGCATCCTACTTGAAATTTTTAAGTATTAATTCTGTAGATTGCTTGTTACGTATTGATGATATATTTTCATTTATTTCGATTGATTCTCCAGAATTCAATGATTTGAGAAGCAAACTAGCATTTCACTTGAACAATGGAACTTTCGTCGTCAGACCTGGATTTAAACACATTTTAAATAGTTTTATTCAAATTTTTCGTGACAAACAGAAAAACGATAGTAGTAGAAATAATGATGAAAAACAAAAAGAAGAAATATTTAAAATAGTTCAAAAGCATTCACTGCTTCGTTCATTAATTTCTTTCTATCAAGTTAATAATACTAATGATTTTAGTACATCATTTTTATGTTGTCTTATTGAAAATACAATCGATAATCTTATGAGATCCAAGAATCATTATCATTATGCAAGACCAGTCATTGATTTTTCCATCTCACTCTACATTTTGGGAGGACGAACCACATATGAATTCGTACGAAGTAATCTTATATGTGCTCTACCAAGTATAACAACAATAAATCAGTTGATATCTACCGAATTGCCATCTTTCAAAGAATCAGAATTTCGATTTGAATCACTAAGTGAAACTTTTAATTCCCGTCAAATTACTCACGTTTTTGGATCCGAAGATTGTACAGGCGTCGTCAAGGCAATCAAATATGATGTTCAAACAGATTCATTCATTGGTTTTGTTAGCCCACTTCAAGAAGGAGTACCTCGTAAAACCTATTTCCAAACTGATTCCTTCGCAAACTTGAAAGAGTGATTCAACGACACCAAGAAAGCAAACCTGCTCAATGTACACATGATCCAACCAATCACTCAAAATATTCAATTCGGTTCAGCTGAGATTTTGGCGGCGTATGGTGTAGCCGATTCGTATACTTCAACTGACATTATGAAACGTTGGTTATATATATATCATAAATTTAAGCAACAAAATATTAGAATAATTGGATTCAGTACAGGTATGTTTTGAAACGAAGCCCTATTTACAGGTGCAGACGTGTCTATTCGAGAGGTCTTCGAGGAGCTTTCTTAGGTACTATCGCGGTTTTCCATGAATCTTTTGCCTATGCATACTAGATGATGCCCTAAGAAAAGCTCTATAGAAATTTATATGTACTTTGAAATTTAGTTAAGCTGTGGAATGCTTAATATGCCAATTTTCTAGAGGTACTCTCAAAATTTCCGATATTGGGGGAAATGGAATCTGTGATATTCAACTTAAGACTTTGAATATTTAGAGGCCTTAAATATACTAGCTATCGTGGAAAATTCAGAGCTGTTGAGCAAACTGCATTCAAGATAAATAGATTTCAAAAAGTTTCCGATTCTATGTACGACCGATGGAAAAGTGTCAATATTTTGAAACTTTCATAGCTCGCAAAGAGTATGATCGAAATTTCAGAACGTTTTTTAATGAAAACCAATATAGTTAAAGTGAATAAATGCGCAGAGTTTTCAATCAAAGTTCGAAGACCTGGTTTTTCCTCAAACCTAAAATTTTTCAGGATCGTTGAGAAAATAGACATATTGAAAACTTGGAAACTTAGTCATATCCCAATATACATCCAAATGCTTTTAGGACTTTACTAGGGCATCATGTAGTACTTATGGATAAGACTCATTGAAATCAGAGCAACTACGCAGCTGAAGATGTCCCTTCATCGTTTTTTTTCGAACACTACTACTACAAAATCAATGGAAAAGGTCTCCTGGCGAGATTCAATATGTAATTTCTTTTCTGTGGAACCATTTAATCAATTCTATGTGAACTATGTTGAAAAGAAAGAAACTTTTGAAAAAAATGCAAATCGAAGTGTTGTGGTTTCTCATTTCTAATTTAAAAATATACACAATTAAATCCGTCTGTCTTCAGTTGATTGCAAAATTTTTGAAGATGATTCAAAATATCTTTTCTAAAATTTTGTAGATATTAGATCTTTATTTGCTTCAATACTGTGCCCACATTTCTGACAAAACAATAAACTTGGAAGTTTTTTTTCTTCTGTTTTAGATTGTGATGGAAAATATCTCCGATCTATGAAACTTCTATTAGGATTTTTTGCAACACCTCCGAACATCAACTTAACTAATGATGATAAATGTTTGCAAATTGATATACCAGGCGCTGATCTTACCGTCGGGAATAAAAAAGCAAACATGTTACATCTAGAAAACATAGTCAAAACTTATAATAGTAAATTTGATCATGCATTAGTTATGTCTGATTTAAATCCTTCTGATCGTCAAAATTACAGATCTTGTGAAAAGGTCAGTAGCGATGAAGTTTTAGCAATTTTAGAATCAAATGATGATACATATGCTACATTTCTTTATATTAAATTACTTCGTTACATAATTGATGCATTTATAAACAAAGCTACTTCGATTAGAGATCGTCTCTATTTCGCTTGGACAATAGTCTTCGTCTGTCGTCTATGGAAAGCATGGTTGAATTTAGAATTCAAATCATCAACTCAGAAAAGTAGAGACAATTACTTCATCACAAAGCCTGCCTATTATTCAGTAGAAATCAATGCACATATTCTTCTTTATTTAATATTATTAGTTCATGAAGGCAGCTTACCATCGGAATCATTACAAATTCCATTGTTTAGCAACCAATCACGTGAAAGTATTTTTAGAAGTTCCAGATCCTTAACTGGAACACAATCAACAATGGTGAATTTCACTGTGAAGGGTAAATTTTCTGAGAAGATACCATGAACACGATAAAATAATATAAAGCTCTCTGATTTTTGGAGTTTTAGTCGATGAAAACACTTACATCGTGAGAAAAAGGCTTCTCTCATTTCTGGTTGAATATTCAAAGTTCATTTTTAGGACTGTTTATTTGACAAAGATTAGAATCAGAAAAAAAGAACTTTCCTGGTTTAATTTCATTAAATTTTGAGGTGCTAATTTATAATTGACTAAATTTATCATTGTTTGTATGGAATGGAGTCAGATATGTCTTTTGAAGGTCAAGGACAATACTTCAGCGAATCCACTCATCAAGAAAGCTCTTACAAAGAATTCACTATAGAAAATACCGCGAGTATTCATTAGTGGTACTCTTACTGGAACTTGGGTACCACCTTAGTACGTCATTTCTGTATTTATCATGCGTTACTGGATGTTTCTTGAGTACGTGTATGTAGCTTTTGTGCACTCTAGTGATGTATGAAAAATATTTATGAGCCAATATTTCGTCCATCCTTATTGTATTACATTTATTTCATTCAAATATAAATTTAATTACAAAAAATGAAGACGTAAATAATAAATGTGTGAGAGAATAATAAATAATAGAACTAAAGCTATCATATTATCTTCACATGTGTTCGAAGCAAATAATAGAGGTACAGAAATTCTGATCGTTAAAGAAGGGTATGAAGTATTCCCCTGTAAAATAATATTCTATTTGTTAAATATGTCACAAATAGGATAAATTTTCGAAAATAAGAAAATTTACTTTTAATAAGATGTATAATAAACAAAGAATTGTAAAGCTGCATAATCATTGATTTCATATTATTAACAATCATTTGTATCCAGCAATTCCGTGACACTTTTGTATAATTTTGATAAGAAAATTTCTTTTTTTTCAATGATTTCATCTTTTCGTTAATATTAAAAAAATAAATGAAGCTTTATTTTTATGATCCAAAACAAAGAGAGCTAAAAATCTTCTCATCAAAGATAAAGACTTAATCTTCATCTTATGAAGTTAGAGTACAACAAATGAGAAGAAAAGTAAAAAATAAAAGTATTCTCAGCACTACAGATTTTAAAGTGCAAATAAATTTAGTATCAATTGTTAGATAAAAAACGCAAGTACAATTTTTTTTCATTTATCATTAATAGTAATCTCTAAGTAACTTATGAAGAAGAGCAACAAAGATAAAATTATCTATCTGCATTTCTATTCAGGTGTCTTTTAGTTAATAATCGGAACCGACTTGTAACATGTGTTGTGAGTTCATTTTGTGTCATGTTATGTTACGAATCTTTGTGAAAATTTATTTTAATGAAAAATTTTTTATATAAATTTAGAAAATTAAATTTGAATAGATCTCTATTAACACATAAACAGATATTAAAACCCACTTGATACTTAAAAGGTTTAAAATAAAAAGTTGTTTTACTTTTTTTCAATCAATTACTATTCGACTAAATTGTATAAATGATTTATCAGCAAATAATAAAGAACAAACTAAATAAGCTGTTAAAATAGTTTCTTTCAATTTTCTGTTATATCATATCTACTTTACTTGCTACATGACTTCAGTCTATTTGTGTAAATGAAAACGTATGTTTTTTTGAATATGCTACCAAGCAACGAGTGAAAGTAGTACAGTTGTGTGTTCACATCACTTTCTAGCACTAAATTTGTACAGGAAACCTCATATGAGTATTCGTCAAAGTGCATGAAAAGTATTCATGTATATAAAAAATGTTGGGTGACTTCAACTAGTAATTTGAGTACTGATATTAGGACATCATGCTCACTTAATGAGTATCCTCATCAGGATACTCTATATTTTTTGACAAATACGGCAAGGCGAACAACTTTCCTTTATAGTCCAAGTGTTATTTTCTTCAAATTTCTCTCCTTTAGATTTCTTGCATCGAGCAGAAAAATTAACAATATTACAAAATATCAAAGCTCTTCAAGGTCAAACTCAACACTATCAACTACAATTTCCTAAACATCACAAGCATCAAAAAGACAATGAAAAGATTGTAGTATTTAATCAGAGTCTTAATGTAACTGAAATTGAAACAATAGTCTTACAAGCTTTTGAACATGCAAAAGAAGTTGTATACAAATTGGATATAAATATATTATTAGAAGAATATAATCTATTGGCCATTAGAAGCATTAAGTGTTGAAACATACAACAGCTTGAAGAAGTCAAATCGAGTTACCGACTCAGCAACGTCAAAAACGTTCACAGATTCTGATTCAGATAATGGCGATAATGATGACTTTAATAGTAATGATGATGAAGATGAAAATCAGTATGGAATTTCAATGATAAATGATGACGATGATATGCCAGATAACATTCTGCAATCAAATAGAACCGATTTTTCTGGTATGCAAATATTTGATTCAATTGATCAAGCACATAAAAACTCATATTTTGAAGTTGAAATTAATAACAAAAAAAAATTTCTACATAAACAAACAGCATGTTGGTATTTGACCGAAGGAAAAGGTCATTTATCTAGTGACCGTCTGTCGCGTATGAAACAGACGAGCGGATAAAACTTTTAAAAGTATTTTTTTGTACATTTGTATTTTTGTGTAAATTTTGTTCATCTATGGTTCAGTCCAGTTCCCATACATTGTTTCATGTAGCTAAAGTTATACGATTCATGCAAAACAAATTTTTATAACACATATTTTTCAAAATAAGAGAAAAGATGTGAGCAATTGAAATTGTTGTGTTGGTCAGAATACGTCGTTATATATTATCTACGAATTTGATTGTCATATAATCACATTTTTTCTTGTATCAGCTATTGAATAGGTTCATTAACAATCAAAAAATAATATATTTCGTTTATTTCAACGCGCATAAGCATAGCATGTTGCTTAGTAAACCAAGATAAACCTTTTTTTTTAGATATTAGCTACTTTATCGAAACTTTTGAGTCATGAGTGAAATCATTGCCGTCAAGAACCGACTTTTATTCAAGAGAGTTTCATTATTCTCGAATAATAGGCGAGCTCATTCGATTTTTTAATTGCTTCTCAAATGCACCCTCTAATTTTCAAAAATTTGAATATGTCATGTTAGAAAACATCAATAAACATAACTAGAATTTTTAACGAATTTAAGTAGATTAACAAGTATTTTAACAAAAAATATGTTGCATTATCATCGTTGTGACCATTGATTTAGCGAAAAACAGTCGATTGACTTTTCTCGATCACTTGATTAGCTAACAACAGGATATAGTATATAAGTATAATACGACAAGTTTGTGCGCACTCGTGTGTAGTAAAATTTTTGATCTTAGCGTTTGAAGTAATTTCAAAATTTGCATGAACCACGATCTTCGAATTTATCTACGAATGCCCAACGACTCTATCACTGCCTACGCAAAGCTAAAAGAGCAGATTTCTAAAGATTTCCAAAGAATTCTATAGATTACTAGAGATTTCCAGAGATTTTAGGGGCTAAAATCTGCTTTTTCCCCTTTGCCAGACCCACACCCACAGCCGCACCCCACACCCACACCCCACACCCACACCCCACACCCCACATCCACACCCACCCACACCCCACACTCACAGCCACTCACACCCACACCCTGGTAGATATGAGTTTTTTTGATGATAAATTGGTTGAATATGTATGGGCGATCCTTTTTGATGGGATTATTAATTTTTTAAGATGCTGTAGGAAAATGTGTTTGGTTACTAAGGAAGGGTTTGGTGGTATTTTATGGACTACGATTGGTAAAATATGCTCGGACGCTGATTGGTCGGTGGGAGATTGATTCCAATTGTTGTTCGTGCTAGCTTCACATCGACGAAATTTTACCTCTATACTTCAACACTTCTTTTAGATTGTATTTTACAAAAAAATATTATCTATAATCAATTCATTTTCATTTCAAAAGTCTATCATGAAAACATCAAGAAAATTATGCTACGAAAATATGTATTGAATGATAAATAAACATATTTTAATTAGAGCCTTACAATCTCTATAGGAGTTTGAGCTGCAATTCTATTTTTATTCCATTCTGCCCATTCTTTTGATGATAAATCATCGGGTTCAGTTTCAGGTTCTTGTATCCATCCTTGTCGTTGTGCTATTTCAAATAGAATAAAGACAAATGCTAACATAGCATAAGCGACAGTAAATCGCCATCCATCATCAGTTGCTCGATAGAGAATTCCTACATTTGATGCATGTATTAGACCGAAAAAAGACAGAATACCAGCAAGTAACGACCAAATAGTAGCTCGAATAAATTTTCGATCAATCATATATATCATAATAACAGTAATAAAAATACATTGTAGAAGACTACCACCAGCAAAATTGCTAAGACCACGATAAGAAAACTCTGTTATGTGAGATGTAATATTTTCTGTAAAACTAACATTAGGTATTGTAAAACTAGAATAAGCAGATGAAACACCATTAATTATAGTCGTTCGTGACCATTCAGCTATAGTAGGCATGAGACCAAGAAGAAAAGCTGGATAATGACGTGGTGGTGTAATAGCAAGAGTTTCAGCACAAATAAAAAGACCAATAAAGATCTATAATATTTATTAAAAAGTATACCAATAATTTGATTATTGATTCTATTAATTCAGTCGAATGTTCATTAGAATTAGAATTAAATAAATTGAATGGAAAATTTTTATTATCATTAAAAGAGCATTTCTTTTCTTCTTTATTGTCCATCATATGAATTATGGAAAGTTTACTTTTATGGATCATAAATAATAATAGAAGAATATTCTTTATAGTCAAAGAACTGAATTGAATTCAAAATTCTTGAAAAAAATAAGAATTTTTAAATCCTCCACTCTTATTTTATAATTGTTTATTAGGTATGCACAAAATTCTGTCATTATGAATTAATTAATACAAGCAAATAGAAGCAAGCGAAACGAAAGGATTCCAGGCTTCACTATAACAGATCTACACACAGTATTAGAATAAATAATTCCAAAATCGAAGGTTTTGCAGATGTCCTTAAAAAACGTCAACAATGTTTAGAAATATTCGAGCCCAAACTAAACAAAACCTTAGGATATTTTGATGATTGCCCATATACTTCAAGAAACGCTTAAGCAATTATCCAAATACTCAATACTGTCTAAACTAATTCGGTAGTTTCCGAACCTGAACACCAAGGTCAGGGTTCAGATTTAGTGCATGCCTATTGTCTATGATATTGCCATAACGAATTTATCGATTAAACTTATGTATACAACAATAAAAGTATTACTCAGAAATTTTATAAAAAACAAATCTCTCAACATATCATGTATTGAATTTCTTCATTTACAATGTCTTATGTTACATCGTCATGTCCCTCTTTCTTTATAGAAATTTTTTAAGATATATTGAATATATGATATGACTCACAATAACTGGATTCACAGCAACAACAGCAATAATTCTAAGAAAAAGAGCAATAATACCAAAAAAACATAATAGAACATAAATGAGACAGTTGATTGCAGAATAAGCTTGTCTTGCACCCATTTTTTTAAATGCTGGATGACCAATGTATGCTAAGCGCAATAGCAAAAGAAAAAAAAAATAATACAACATATTTCGAATAAATGTATGACATATACAACATGACTTACTTGTCATACCAAGAAAAGAACCAAAAAAACTTGCAATTATAGTTCCAATTCCATCAGCAAACATTGATTCACGAGTTGGATAGAAATCTCCAGCTCTTTTTGCTGATTCAACGCATTGTATAGTACCAATTGCAATTGAAATAGCTGTAGGAATTGTTATCGATAAAAATGGACCAATTTTATTCATATGTGCAAATATAGCTTTAACTGTAAATGCTGGTGCATAAGGTTTGATTATGAGAGTTGCATTACGTACATCTTCACCTTTATTAAGTGATGTTGCCCAGCCAAGACCAGTTCCAACGACTAGAGCTATAACAGCTACAGGAAATGGGCCAACTTTAACTAAACGAAAGAAGAAAAAATAAAATAAATAATGAACCGTAGATTTTTTTTACAATACTTACTTGCACTAAAATAACCAATCATGACAATGGCAAATGGAACAAAAGATACAATGGGTGAAGCAGCTATGGATAAATATTGATTTAATGCTAAATAGGTAAATCCAAGTGCTGAAAGAGATGAAAGTAATGCAACACCAGGTGTATTACGTCGAATAAATTCCCCGAAGAGACAGAACAAAAGAATAATAGTACCAGTTATAAAATTACTTGCTAATGCTACATGCCAAGCAAGTTCTTGACATGAACGTTTATCAGAATTATTATTTTCTTGTATACAACCATAATAAATAGGAAATATAATACCAAAGACAAATGCAACTAATAATATTCAAAAAAAAGTATAAATACAAGAAACAAAATTTTATTACATGCTCCTGGTGTATTAATTCCATATGGCATTGCACATATATCATCTCGTTTTTCTTTGTAGGCTAATTTTCGAGCCATATAAACATAATAGAAGTTACCCCATAACATAGCTAATGACACTCTAAGAACAAGAAAAAAAGAAATCATTAGATCGTTTATATTTTATCAATTATTTTTACCCTGGTACAATTTTTCCATAAACAATATCACCATCAAGAACAGACAAAAGATTAAGAATAATTGTCAATAATGTCGCCATGTTGTCAATGAACAAGGCAACTAGACCGTCAATATCTCCCTTTCTAAATATAGGATATGTTGGATTTCTTCGAAAAGCATCTCGCCATAGACCAGGTTGAAATGTACATAATTCGCGTATTTCTTTCTTTAATATATGCCAATGTTGTTCGAAAAAAGAAAGAATTTTATTATGTTTAGTCGATACGACAACATTGTCTTCTGGTGGATTATGTATCGACACTTTATGTTCCATGGATGAAGGATTCGTAGATATAAACCTGTGTCAAAAATAACTACAGATTGAAGATAAATATATATTTTTTATAATAAGATGAAAAAAGTAGAATTAGGCTGCACTTCTTCATTTCTATTACTCTTTCATAGTCTCTTACAAATATAGAGGTTATATTGATAATACATTATTTCTATTTCAGACTATGCTGTTCGTGTGTCAATACAGAAAATGTACAACCCTATTAGACAGATCCAATGATGACATTCTCTTTCATAAAAAAAAATGCTAAGTTTTATTGTCCCCATAAGAAGTCATAAGGTATTAGTATGTCATAAAAAAACAATACTTCAACTGATTTTTTTCAATAAGAAACAATCAGAAAAAAAACAATGAGGAAATATTTCATTACTTTCTATACGAATTTATATATACATTCGAATTGCAAAGACTCCAAATTGTAATAATGATTGTTTTTATATGCTACTCTGACGATAGGTTTTTCTAATTGAAAATATTGTTTATATCATGTTCTCCTCAATTATTAATGTTTTTGATCAAATCGAGAATGCTAATTATAACCACTTATCATTAAAAAAAAATCGATATTTTCTATGCATTTGTCTTGGAAATTAATATTACAGGTAAGACAACTTTTACCTTGTCATCAATATATTTTTTCTGGTGAGTTTTTTATCAAATTCATAAAATCAATAAATGCTTCAATTTTGTCTTTCGCTATTTGTATTTGCTTCCAGCAATGTAAAAAAAGAAGAAAATATGATTAATATTTGACATAGTCAACTCAAATTGAAAACATTTACTAAGAAGGATAATTATCTTCTGTATAGTGCCGTTATATAAATATTAAATTAGTGAAGAGACTTTCTTCTCGTGTTACCTTCATTTTTTCAGTGAGCTTAATAATGAATCATATAAACAACACAATATTCACCTTTTATTTTTGACCATAGTTTTCAAAAAAACGTCTAGCATAGAAATTGATGATTACAATGTGACTCTTATTATTAATATGCTAAGTTCTTGTTCATTTGCTTTTGTTGTTGTTTATTTGTGAATATATTTGAAGAAACAAATTCATAATGTTTTGCAAACGTTCTTTGATTGTTTTTATACAGAAGGAAAAGATTGAATCATTTAAAG
>CAJNOP010002145.1:418-19763 GCA_905250075.1 Rotaria sp. Silwood1 | reverse complement strand
TTCGTGATTTTCGATATTGAGATCGAACTATCGAAATAATGTCACTGGTTATTTCATAAGATAAGACCTAACCCTGATACGCCCACCTGGGGCCCGCGCTGGACCCCAACTAATTTCATTTAAGTGTTATTCACACACAATGTCAGACCAAATCCCGCCTCTCTAGATATGCTCTAGTGAAGATTTGCACTTTATGTCGCTGACGTCAGCCGTTAGTCATGGCTAGTTGCTTACGTGATAAACTATCTCGAAGTACGTGTGAACGTTTGTTGCCCACCTGGGGTCCACCCGGACCCCAGTGAAATTCCTTTTAATGTTTTGTAATTGTAGCCTGAGATAGGGTCTTATCCTTCCATGAACACTTTAGGAACAACTAGTAGAGTACGCTGGTAACAACAATCAATCAAACCGATGCTTGGAAAATAGAGCGTTACTTCAGAAACAATTAGTTTCCAGCTACATTGCAAATTGCCGAAATTTCAGTTCTAAGAAAAAAGAAATCATGCTAGGGACGAGAACAATGTAAAAAGATTGAATAAATACCATTCAAATTAACTGCTGTTCTGTTTGTTCTTCTTAGACATAAGTCTCCTTCAGAACTATTATAGTTCTATTACAAAACAATGGCAATGTACTCTATTGTTTCCATTTTGTCAGGCTGGTGTCCGTACGGACCCCAGGTGGTCAACAAGTGACAGTCCGAAAGGTGGGCGTTTCAGGGCTAAAGACGATACTTTCACGCTTCGCAAGTTTACCTATCGAGAAGAATGAGTGGATCGTTAACAGCGAGTGTGAAACCTTTGTGTAACATAAAAATGCTTAGCAGTGAATCGAAAATCTTTTCAGGGTTGGTATGGATGTGTGGGTGTAGGTGTGGGGTGTGGTGTGGTGAAAATAAGAGTCCCATCCACCCACCCTCTCCACACACCCATACCCAAACACCCACATTTACTAAACTAAGCTCAAACATCCAATCCCGCCTATCGATGTGCTGAGTACAAGTACCTCAGATTCGGTTAGACTCGTTTAGACTCTGGCTGAGCCTAAGTCCGACCAAACCTGACCCTGCCAAAGCCGAGCTCCACCTGCTCGGTCTAGGCTCGAGCTCGGCACATGCCTACTTCTACTCACAACTATACATCTACATTCAATCAGGGTGCGGGTGTGGATCTGGATGTGATACTTTGTGGATAGATGTGAGTGGGTGTGGTTATAGTGAGCGAGCTGTGGCAACATCACACCTAGTCATGCACATCCAAACACGCGCACTCAACTATTCGTGCATCAACAATCACTGAGAATCTCTCGTACCCACACCCAGACTTAAATATGATCACAATACGTTGAATATCTGAATAGATTTATATTCGTTTACGATTTTCAGCATACTCCTAGTGCATTAACGTTTGCAGTGTTCATAGAGTCCGGCGATACAGTCCTGTATCTCGAAAAACCTTGTTTGTCTCGTTCCATGGGACAAATGGGACTGGGACAATTCGAAAAAAATTTTGTCTCGAAATGTTTCAGCTTGTACGTCGAAATCCATTGTAAAGTTTAAATTTTATATTTTTTACAAACATTTTAGTATTTATATAAAAAGTGTCAAAGAAAAACAAAAAAAAACAAGCCACGAGAGGCTTTAATATCTAGTTATTATCATTCTCTTTATCAGTTATTTTACCTCTAATTAGGGATGCACCAATTCCAATTCCGACCAATTCCAATTCTTAGAATTGTCGGAATTGGTTGGAATTGGTCGGAATTGAAAATGGAATTTGTTGGAATTGGAATTGGTTTGGAATCGATCTAAAAAAATTGGTGATCGATCGACGATTTCTCAAAATATGTGCGAAATCAACGATTTTAAAAAACCCAATTCTGACCAATTCCAATTCCAATTCTTGCCAATTCTAACCAATTCCAATTCCGATTCCAGCCAATTCCAATCCTAATTCCAATCGATTCCAATCAATTCCGATTCCAATTCCAACCAATTCCGATTCCAATTCCAACCAATTCCAATTTCCAATTCCAATCGATTCCGCCAATTCTTAGTGAAGAATTGGAATTGGCATTGATTGGAATCGGAATTGGTGCATCCCTACCCCTAATGGTATTTAAGCATATCATTTTATTTGGTTAATGCACTTCATCGATTAATTAGTGCATGGATGACAGGGAGAGTGTATTAAAATTAAAGTTGTACTTCAAACTAATCTTTTTGTGTACTCAAAAAGTGAGTACACTCTAGAATCGGTCATTGTGTCCGACCGTCCGTTTACACGATAACTTTTGAAAGGAGAGTCCAATCGCGATGAAATTTTCTACACAGTTCAGTCTTAACAAAGTCTCGGTCGAGTTCGAAGATGAGAAGAATTGGCCGAACCATTCCTGAGTTATTGCAAAAATACTCATTTTTTCCTATGGCTTCCTATGCGAAAATCGACCCATCCCCGCTTTCGTAAAAAAATTTTCCTATCATACTCAAACAAAACCCCAACTATTATATATCATTTGATAGAGAATTTTACGAGCTACAAAATGGTATATAAAACATAAAGAAACAAGAAGGCTAGCTCACTTATTGAAAAGATAAATAAACGGAACTGGGTTCTGTTCTTGCCCACGCTCTAACTGAGGGTGTGGGTATGGATGTGTTGGTGCGGGTGTGGGTGTAAGTGAGTGGCTGTGTGTGGGTGTGGGTGTGGGTGTGGGTGGGTGGGTGTGCATGTGGGTGTTTTTTCTTTATCCACACTCACACCCGCACCACCCACACCCATCCACCCAACCCACATCCACCCACACCCATACCCCCACACCCACGCCCACACCCTCACACCCACCCCCAACCCCCACCCCCACCCCCACCCCACCCCACACCCACCCACACCCACCCATACTCACACACCCACACCCACACCCTGTGAACCTTAGGGTGTAGGCGAGAGTTTGGAGTTTAAGATGCAAGTGTATGATTGAGGATTTGTGTGTGGATGTAGGACTTAGATGTTCTTCTGGATATAGGTGCAGCTGTGAGTGTGATCTTAGGGCAGCAGAGAGGCTTGTGTGAATTAGGCTAGTTGTACCTATCTGCAGTACATCCATCCTGCTTAAATACTCACACTCACCCCACATCTACAAATACATATGCAAACCCACCCACACTTATCCATACGTCAAAGTCGCAGCCGAAATCTCATATCTACATCCTGCAACCATGCACTGACACCACATCCACTGCTTTCATCCACACCATAGCATTATGCTTTATAAAGTCAACTTCAGATATAGAAATATGTAGCACAATGAAATGTTGCAACGTTTTGTCCATGCAATATATTGTTTTGAGAAGACCTGTCCGCTCATCACCAGCCACATCCACAACCAGTCACTGACAACCATCAATCCACGCCCACATTCACACCCTTCTATATTCAAACGAATCATTATGGATTTGTCGATAAGTAGGCACTTTCTTATGACATCTATTGAATATATACATTATTCTGATGATATTGTTCAGCTTACATGGTATCTGATCATACCATTACATTGGATTTGTCGAGTTGTTGATCACTTACTAAGTTGATTTTGTAGCTTAGCCACTCATGGAAGCCATCCTGAAAATAAGTTTGACTCATTTTCTAAATTTTCTTCGATATAAAACTAGTAAAGACGTATGAATTGAAAAAAGGTTATGGATTTCAATAGAGTCGTAAGTCTATAACAAGTTTATACGCATTAAACAATGCCTATAAAATTCCGTTAGAATCGAATGTCAAAGCGTTTAAAACGAGCTTTTTGTATAAGCATATCTGACTTGGTTGTGAAGTTTGAAGGATTCTGTTCATTCCATACCTGCATGTCGAGGGCTTATCGGAAAGTGGTGTCTGTAAGTTCTAAGAGTCTTTTCAGGTGACACTTGTGATTTTTTTTTTGAGTAGAGCATTGAGGCTCCATCTATGTCTGTCTCAAGGGATTGAAACATTTACAGATATTCATCGCGGGTTACTTTTAATAAGTTATGGATATCGGTTTCCGATAACTCGTATAAATTTAAACATACTACTCGCAGAATCCGGTTTGAAAGCTACACTTATTACTTGCAATAATTTTAAATCATAGCTTGAGTAGTGCGTGTAATTATGTTTTGACAATGACAAAATCATGAATATTTTGCTGCAGTCATGAATATGTAGCTTTTGAGTGATTGGTTCTAGTAATTAAATTGCGTTTTCTGTTCTTTACGATTCAATAATCAATATGCAGTTTGCAGACTGTGAGTTGTGAATTGAAATAATCAGCACTTGTTAAGTATCAATTGTTAGTTTTCTCAGTAATATATAGAAATCGTCAATTTTAATGAGACATGTTGTGAAGTTTATATTGACGAGATCCAATATTGGGCGATCCATTATGCTTTGTGGGCTGATGTAATTCGATGGCGTGAGCATTCTCAGATTGCATATTAAAGGTTATATTACGTAGAATATATAAGCGAGTGCATAGTAGGGAATTTTTCATAGAAAATATGTAGTTTATTTGCGGTGTACATTTTAACTGTGTCCCTTCACATGCTCTCGCCCCTTCTCAATCTGAAACAGATCATCTATCAATATCCCTTTATTAATACGAAAATAAATAATATAGCTCGAAAGTTTCTTTTTCCTTGTACTTGACGCTATAGCACTAGAAGCATCTTTGCAGCTCACACCAATAAAGAAAATGATGATGAAATAAATGATTGGGTTTCTCGAGAGAAATAAATCTGATATATGATTCTGCTGATGACTTTCGTAGTTTTCATCAATTAAATATAAGCTTGATATCAAAAGATTCTTCATTCGATTCTTTATTACCTTGTATAAAACATTTTAAAATCAAAACTTATTTTTGAGAAAAATATCTGACTGAACAATAAGATAAAGCCAGCTATCATAGTATATACAGTAGTGTTCTGATAAAAATTTATTGGAAAATTTAACAAATTTTGATTCACAATATTTTATGACCAATTTTCGTACGTTTACAGCGACTGAAATAAGAAAATTTTCTATTCAATCATAGAAGTTAGCACACACATCTGTATATAAGTGTATGAAAATCAATAAAGTTCTCCCAAGAGTTTCTATCAATTTGAAGGACTTCTTTGAGGTCCTACCTTCAATACTTTCATCACAAGCGAAACTCAAATTTTACAGACGTCGATTCAAGAGCACTCAACTTTATGAAATATCTGAAATTGTCATGATACATTTTAGTCTTGAAGGAATGGGTTGATTTTAGTGTGCAATGAAAATTTAAAAGTAGTACATCAAAAAAAAGTTATCGAATTGATATGAATTCATGATGAATTTTATTGAACTTTGAAGATTTACATTCGAATATTTGCATTAACTTTTAAGATACAATTCAAGAAGTTTTTAATATAATATTGCCCTAAAAAACATGGCAATTAACTTTTTCTTATTCTTCAATCCAACATATTTCTTAATAAATTTTGATTTTAAGATTTTGTATACAAGGTTATAAAGAATTCAACGGAGACCCTTTCGATATCAATCTTTCTTTTGATTGATGAAAGTTAAGAAAATTATTTGCAGGCTTATGTTATATTGACTTGCTGCAAGGGTGAAAGTTCATCTTCATGTTGTTTTTATTTTTAATAACGGAAAGTATGGTATATTGAACAGCGTATCATGGAACAATGTCTTTCTAAACATGATCTTGAGAACATGAAAGATATCATAAATGTTTCGCTGTATACACCGGAAAAAAAATAGTCTCAGTCCGTATGTTGAGTATATCGTCACTATAAGAACATAGTTTTAATGAAATAATACTATATTCTGAAAGCCTGTAAAGTTTTCTATCTACTTGTATATTTGTGGCTTAGTTTGCACTTATGCACTAGAAATAAATAGATTGCAATGAAGATACCTTCATTACTACATCTTCATGGGCCGGATTTTGTAGCTATCATCACAATTAGTTTTTTAATTTTTTTATCACTTATATATTGTGATAGCACTTAACATTCTCTATCTTCCTATGTATTTGGCTCTTGTTTCGTCTGTATTTATTGTCAAAATAATTTGAGTACAATGAAAATGCCTTCCATTGGCAAGTGCGAAAAATCTACATTTTTCATTACTTTTTTTGATTTTCTCCGTCCAATGATAGGTACTATGGGAATAAATTTTTTACAGATGTAGTTATCGATTCTGATAGTGCTTCAAAATCTCTGTCATCCTGTATATCTGTTTTATCATCCGTTTTTGTGCTGAAAAAAATAGGTCGACTAATATGCAGGTATCGTTCTTGACAAAACTTAAAATGCTAGATTTTCTCGTATTCCTGCCCTTTTGATTTTCAGTTTATTATCACTTTTATTATCTCTATAAATATAATTTTTGAAGCAATTAACTGTATGTTCTACCAATGCATTATATGCTCGATCGTTCTGAACGTCCGAAACAAGAAAAAACGAAACAGAACAAAAAGATAGGTATGAAATCCAGCTGCTTTTTTATAATTTGTCAGGAGGGTGCCTGTATATTAGTCGGCTTATTTTTTTAAGCACATAAACGGAAGATAAGACACAAATATACAGGATGATAGAGGTTTTAAAGCACTATTAGAATATATATTTACTTTTTGAAAAAGATATTTTTATAGTGTTAAAAAATTTAAAATACTGATTATGATAATGGTTACACAACTCGATACGTGGAAATTTGATAATGACGGTGTCTTCATTGAATTCGATCTATTTTCTAGTACATAAGCGTAAACTAAGCCATACATATGCAGATGATAGAAAATTTCGTGGACTCTCAAAATATGATATTATTTATTTAAAAATGTATTTTTATAGTGACGATATACTCAGAATACCGACTGAAACTATTTTCTTCCGAACATATAGATGCTATTTGGTACATGTAACATAAATTCTATTCATGTAAATCTAAAACCAAATGTGATAGCTTATTTCTTGAACACAGTCATTACTCTTTTTTTATTGTCAATAATAATAAAAACACACGAAAAGTAAGAAGATGAAGCAAGCAAAAGCAAAAAAGAACGTGTTGTCATGCTGCAAAAATAAGAAATGAGTCATCTGAAAAAGAAACAAGCGATGTACGAAGCAAAAAATTCTAATCAGCAGGGATGCATTTTTAAATTTACTCAGAAGTCTTTGGTGTCAATTATTTGATTGTACTGAATAAACTGATAGGAAGATTATGAAAGTAGAAGAAACTATTTCAATGTTATATAGTTGATGCCCAAATTAGAAATGATTATAACACACATAATACTGTCACTTGTAAATAATTTTACTTAAGGCGATCAGCTTTTTTTAATCTATGGCAGAACCAATCATGTTTTTCATTTCTCCGCAGCTGCTTGATGTTTCTTTAATTTTTTCATTCATCTTCATTCTATGATTTTGCCGATATTTAGATCGATTAGTTTGTTTGTTTTTTTGTTTTCTACTGCATTTGTTCATTTCGGTTATTAAAGAGATTCAAAATCAAAGTCAAGAGAAGATAGATGCTAATCTAATGCGACTGCGATAGGGTGAGGGTTGATATGTGTGATCAAGATGATTTTGGCTCTTCACAGCGATTTACACACATCGCACATCAAAACCTAAAACAGTAATCACAGTGACATCAACACCTTCGATTCTTAATAAATACTAAGTAATTCCTGTATAAAAAACCATATACTTCTGGTTGCACATATTTTCACTGATTCAATTGATTAATAATTACTTGAGCAATCGTTTAGCAAATAATCATGAATCAAAAATAGGGTAAACAATTACAAAAGAATTTTTGTACGGAATTCTTCGATTTTCAATACTCGACATGATCTAAAAATAAACTTTCCATTGTAGTTCAGAATGAAACTTCTCCACTCAACCACAGAAAAAGAGTTGGAAAAAGCAATCGTCAAATACTCTTGAGCTCTATTTCTATATTCTATCATGGTTAATTGTTTTAAAAAGAAAGAAATTTTGACGAATTTTTTCTAGTACACTATTGATGTGAATCCAGAAAAACCTTTTTACTCGCCTTCTTCATTTTAATGTAAACCAACATGATATAACCCAGACCATAATTGCCTTAAATATAATATTGTTGTCGCTATCTTTACCAATGTCGGAATAAAAATACGAACAAACGAGCAGTTTAGGTGTTAACATCTTACTAACCATTCTCTTTCATAAAACATGAAGGAAGGTCTATAAGATATTTTACTTTTTATAATAATCTCGTCATTACCAACAATTATTGTATTTTTTTTTGATCGAAAACTAATCCAATAGTCTACATGCCATTTTAGAACTATTGTATTCTACTACATGACATCCACTATCGAAGTTCGACTTGCATCAGACCGCGTTCGAAATAAATCACCAGACGATTTGGAATATCTACACTGTTCAATATGTCATAATATTTTATGGAAACCAATCGCTTGTCAGACATGCGAAACTCACTTTTGTTCGGCGTGCATTAAAAAATGGCTCCATGAAGGCAGAAATCAATGTCCAGCGGGATGCGAACCATTCATACAAAGAGCATGTTCTCGATTTATTGTTCCTCCATTAGCCAGATTACAGATTGCCTGTATCTATGAACCAAACGGTTGTCGCGAGGTTAGTTGTTCTACTTTCGAAATTATTTCGCCGATATTTTCTTTTAGATTCTGCCATACGAAACGGTCGAAAAACATGAAGCAGAATGTGGTTTTCAGCCCCAAAGATGTCCTGGCTGTCATTCATCGTTTGCTAAAAAGGAAATCGAGCAACATAAATCTCAGTGTTCGTTGATTGAAATAAATTGTGAAGATTGCAAAATTGTCTACAAGCAACGTGATGCAACTCAATGTCATACCGATATGATATGTCTGAAAAAACAATTTCGACGGTTTCAGCACCGAACACAAGAAGAAAATACGCAATTAAAAGAAGAACATAAACAGTTAAAGGAGGAATTTCAACAATTTCGGCATCAAACACAAGAAGAAAATCAACAGTTTAAAGAAGAAATTAAGCGTTTAAAAGAAGAAAATCAACAGTTGAAAGAAGAAATTAGACTTTTACAAGAACAATTCCGGAAACACCTTCAAGATTACCAAATTCACACTGAAATGTTGACTGAACTAAGAAAGATTGTCCGGAGAATGTTTGGTAAGGAATTTTTCCAGAGGAAGAAAAGTTTTTTAGACATTTATCTCATTCTTATTCATTCCGAACAATTCGCATGTATGCTGAAACATTCCCAAACATTCGTATATATTCACAGTTTTCCCACATCACCCTGTGTTTATGCGAAAATTGGTTTAATTCTGACACTATTTTGCTTAGTTTAAAAAGATTAGATAAATTTTGAGCTAACCAACCAAAATCTATAGGAATTAGCGTTCATCTTCAAGCATGTTGTTACTATTAAATAGAGTTTATGCAGCTGATTACATTGACATGAGTTGCTCTTATGTATCTACGAACTTTTTTCGAAGAATCAGACTGATCTGAATCAAAGAACAATTATTATAAGCTTGTTTTCGAAAATTTAAATTTTTGTGCTAATTTTGTTTTCAACATGCACAACTTGAACAGAGAATGTGTCTTGAGTGGCTCTACAAGTTTATACTATCATTATAGATAGAAGTCCAAACTATAGGTCCGATTGTAGTTTGAATATTTTGATATTCATCAAATTCCAAGTATATGTTCTTCTATTCAGGAAATATATATCTAAATAGAAAGAAGATTATTGAAAATGTGATATGGGTCAAGAGTTGAACTTTCAAATCTTTAAAATAATATTTTCGACAAATCTTGATCAATTTTGCAAAGATAGTTGGACTTTGTACAGTCACAATATTAAAATAGTATTGAAATATTCAAAGTAGAGACGTATTTAGAACTTTGGCTTATAATGGTTATGTAAATACATACAACTAGGTAAGGCACATGTACTGTTAAATATTGAGACAGTGAGAAATAAATTGAAACAAAAGTTAAAATTTACAAAATAACAGTTTACAATACTTCTTCAGTGGGAATTAGTCTAATGCCTTCAAGACAATGTATGGGACAGAACGTGTTAAGACATTGATATAAGCTCAGGAAGTTTTAGAAATTGTCATCCACCTGATTGAAAATGGAGACTTATATGGGAGATGGTTTCTCATGAGCTTGTAAAATTTCAATTTTAATTTCCTAAGTCATTCCTTCCGTGAGATTAAACGAGCTCTCATATCTGATCGCATGAACTGTACAACAAGAATGTTGGCTTATATTTGATACAGTATTCATCTGTGAAAAAAATTAATAAGCCGATGAATGACAATCGTAGACGTGCGCAACCCATGTATTTAAAAATATACTACTGAATTCATTTGAAAAAGCAATAGGGAAATCCAGAGTGTGAATGTGAGTGTAGATGAAAACATCCATACCTACACCCCGAATAATAAATAAGTTTTAAAGTGAACTTCTTTGATTGCAGTTCAGGACAAAAACATTATCAAATTGCATATTTTTGATAAATTTTAATGCAATTTTCAAAATCATTTAGAGTTGATTTGTAGTCATCGAACATCAAATGTCTTAATTCTCTGCAAAACCTTAAAAAGAGATGCAAACTTTTTGACACAAGTTGTAGTAGGGGGTCAAGATTTTTTCTAAAATTTTACAGAATGGACAGGTATGTAGACAAGAATTAGAATGCCAGAATATATATTATAATGTTGTTTTTTATCATCGTCGCATTGAATCATAAACATTATTATATTATTCAGTAATTATTCGAAAAATTAATCGTGTCGATATAAAGCATAGCTCAGAAGTATCGACTTGATTTTAATGATAAAATTTTGAGCTATATTCAATTAACATGCCATTGAAACTATTATCTTTACTGAGATTACGTAGACTAAAATGAGAATTCTTCAAAAATGATAATATATGTAATGACAATGTTAGCTCTTTCGTACTAAAAAAATTAGTTACTTTGGAAGTTGTTCGATTTAACACTTTTTTCTGAACGACCATCAATTTGATGAGTTATAGTTTTCTTCGTGTATTTTTTGAATTCATTTGGTATTTATTTTGAACTTACTATGAATCTGCCCACTCGATATCTCAGTATGAATTAGTTTTTCGCTCTTGAGAAAATCATTCATGGATAAGAACTAAGAATGCTACTGATTCAAGATGAAACACATCACTACATACAGAGTCAAGAGTCAATTAATATGAATTCCTCATATGAATGGATAACAAATCTATTCACAAGAGATTTACTGCGTATAAATGGAAGTATGTATTTTCAAAAAAATAAAAAGTAAACGATATGAACATATTAATTATGATAGGCTAGCTTCAGCACAAAATGGAGTGTTTGTGGATTTGAATAGTGGGGAGACGCAAATAAATTATGAAACATTCGTTTTTGATAGTGTAGAAGACATGTTTCATGGTTTAAACTACAAACAAAGAAATATTTAAGTGCACATAAAAGATGAGACTAGTGCAAAATTAATGTTCAATAAGTCAGTCGAATGTACTGTTCAATTTTTCTCATTTTCTGTGACACATCGGGAGAGGAGGAAAATGTTTGATCAAGCTAACTCACATTCTATGCAAAACAATATAATTCAAAAAAAAATGAGAATGACAACTAAAAAGTCACATGTTTCAACGGCACACATAAAATGAAGTGAAGAAAAACTAAGAGTTTCTCAACGACACAAACAATCTATCTTTCTTCGAGGAGTCAATTTCTAAAATATCACTGATTCTTTTTCACTAACACTGAAGCATACTCAAAACTAAAAAAACAATCTAATTCGATTACGTAGAAAAAAAACATAGAAAATTGCAAAACACTAGAAAAATTAACTTTATCTATGCATGAGAATATTTTTAATGCAATGAATGATTAAGAAAAGTACTCTACCGAAAATTTTCTTCAGATTTCATAATTTATCATTATACATCAAAATGAAAGATTTATCATTGTATAATTGTGATGAAGGCCTTCTATAAAAGTATATCGGAGTGTACGTTTAATTTTTCAACTCTATATGAATGCAAAAGTAAAACAGGGACATAGTACGCATAGAAATCTTTTTATAAAAGAAAGGCTTTTATGACAACATATACAGCGAAGTGACAACGAAAAGTGTACAACGAAAATGTAGGGAATACGTTATAGTCCTAAAAAAGCAGACAAGAACTTTTACATTTAACAATCAATTTTTGCGATAGCATCATCTCAAAATTCACTATCCCATCATTTTGGATCTAAAAAATAGTTTCTTTGTCATTCTCGAATAATAAGACGATGCATCTGTATTCGATTTCCAAAACTTAGGAGTCAGACCAACAATTTTGATCTGGTCTGTAGGCTAAACTGGCAGCTCTGCTGTGGATATCTGTGGTTGATGAGTAACATAGTTGAAAGTTCGATTAGTCATTTATTTGTTAGAAAAGAAATAACTTGAAACCTTCTATTAACTTTTCTATCTGTGTATATGTTAGTGTAGAAATCATACGTACCTTTTATAGCATAAAACTTAGAGAAATATCGCTCAACTATACTAATAATTGATATTCATTCATGCATACACTGCCGGATCTAGCAGTTTGGCGAATCGACGACTTTCAGTCGCCCCTCCTTCACTGCATCGCGAATAAAAGTAAAGAGAACAATATTTAAAAATGTATGCTCTTGTTGGATTCTTCTCTTCAAGAAAATGTTTCGATTGATATTTGATAATTATGTCATAATAAATAATTATTTAGAAAAGTGACCTTTATTTGCTAGACGAAAAACTGATTGTTGAAAAAAATTCATGACTGAAATATAATAAACAGTGTTCTATCAAAATGTATCATTCAAATTTTCTTGATCATGATAGTTTAATGAAAACTAATTTACAAGTCACTGGCTTCGTAGTGGTCCTTTGATATTTCTAATAGTCTTCGTTTTTTGAAACAGTGAAGATTGTTTTGGAAAGGGTTATAAATTCTTTAAAAACATGTGTTTTACCCGTATTGAGTATATTACTCATATACGTAGTTTCTATAATAGAGTTTTTAATTTTGATCATATAAAACTTTCAAATGTGTTGAATACAATACTAGCATGCACAATAATATTGAGAAAAGATATAGTTTATATTGTATACAAAAGACAAAAGAGATAGACCTTTTTGTGTGGGTGGGTGTGGTTGTGGGTATGGGTGAATGAGTCTTCCGCTCATCCACACCCACCCTTTTAGAAGATTGTAATACTTTTTCCTGAGTGGAAAAAGTAATGAAAGCCTGTAATAAATGGGAAAATTTTCTTTGTATTGTTGAAGGATTTAACAGTTATTATAAATAATAGTTTTTATGTCAGTAAATAGAGAATTTTTCTTTCAAATAGATTTTTTACGGCAGAGCAAAATTAGCATCTACTCCGTCGTACAAGCACAAAAATCAACAAAGCGAAAGCAATTTATAGGAAATGTTTAGAAGCGGATTTGCTGAAATTTGAAAAAAGCTATAACATTCTACACAGACTGCAACTTTCGATGTGATGCTTAAAGTGTTAGTAAAACAAAATATATAGGAGAAGAAATTTTGAAATAGAAAATGTCAAGATACCAAAAAAAAAACTTGGTTACAAACAAATCTGAAATATTGCTTTCCCTTGATATAAAGTAGCGTGAGTGTTTCAACGGTGTCAGTGAACACATGCGATACTTTACTCAGAATTGAATTGTGCATCGGATTGTACGAGAATCAGCATTTTATATGAAGAGTTTCACTTGTGGTTAGATAATTATTTACAATGCACCCAAAAATACCTTCAGATATTCTCTAGTTTTCGGCACATGTTGACATACATTGTATTTATCCCTAGAAAAATAGGAATTCGCAGTTTAACAATTCAGTAAGTGTTTTTTATAAAGTTTATACCTGCATAACAAGTCTTGGGTGGGGGTGTGGGTGTGGGTGTCCGAACACTAAATTCACACCCACAGCCTTTCTATACATTTCTTCCTTTTTTCTGTGGTTTTTTATCATGGAATTTTCATTATTGCCAGTCGTACTCAGTGAGTAGCATTATAAATGCTGAAGATCGAATAGGAGATTGAATCAAAGCAACTATCGAATGAGTACTTCTGATAAGATATATCGATCGAATGTTGTCAAAAAACAAAGAAAAAAATTTTCATGCGGTTCTTTCGATATGTGCTACGTATTGTCAGCTTGTGTGTGGATGGATTGATACTACATGTATCTTAGTATCTCTCAAATAAGAACTTCGCATCTCACTAAAAGTTAACTAGGTCTCATTTGTTCAAAAATCGCTCATCTCATAGATTTTGAAAAGTTATACAAAGCTGCACGTTCTATAACTCATTTTTCTCATCAGTAGCCGAATCTTATGTTCAAAAGATAAATCGTACAACATATATAGCGACATGTGAGACTAGAATGAAATTATGGATTGTTCTGAGATTTTTTAAATATGTTCATGCTTTTGAAGCGAAGGAAATCAGTCAATTTAGTCTGATATACCTTTTAAACATTATACAGAACGGTCTCTTTGAAAGTTTAGTTTTTGTATAGAATCAATAGGTAACCAGAAAAAAAGGAGAAAATCAAAGTACCAAACAGAGATAATTCATCTCTTGGAAATCTTGAAAATTAAGCAGCTCTAAAATACTTGTTCGAGTCAAGAAATATTATTTTAAAATGAGAAACTCGAAAGCAACAAATAGATGCAGTAAGACATGAAAAATTGTTCAAACTACTTTTTGCGCTTAAAAGTATCACGTTTAGTGATTGAACTGATATCCGATCGTTTTACATCGAAGTCATAGATTGTAACCAATGCAGTTAATAATGAGAAAAGCTTATATATCCACTCCTATGTTATGGATATCCATTGTCGTAATATCGTTTTTTCAAGATATCACTCATGGTTCGTTACAACTTAGTATGTCAGTAACGTATCCAAGAAAGTGACTTGGTTTTTGTATCTTTATGATATTATATGTGACTGTTCAACGTGAAATGGATTGTATTCATTAGTTCTTATTAGTAGTTATCAACGAAAATATATCAATGAAGAGTATTTCAACAATTTTCGATACTTTCAACTAAGATTACGTCTGTTGTCAGTTAAACTTAAACATTTAAATAGATATGATTTGAAAGCTAAATACTCATAATAACAATGGATACTCATTTTAGGAAGGATTATATAAACATATTGTGACGTTCATGCTTCAAAACTTTATCTGTCCAGAGTAAAAATGAAAACAGTCTAATCCAAAAAAAAAATAGAAAAATTGAACGATTAGCTCTGAATTGTAACTTCAAATGTATTGTACACTAACATCCGTTTCTTCGAAGTAGTCAAAAGTTGAAGATTTGATGCGAAAATAAGAAAAGTACGATCAGAATAGTGAAATGAACCTGAGTTATGCGTCATACATTTGCGTGCTGCACATCTATTAGTTGATATTACTGCAACTTTCAGATCAAGTTTAGAAATGTTCCCACAAAAATATGTTTGTCGATAAGTCATACACTGATCTGTGTAAATTGACGATTTATGCTGAAGGACAAATAGGATAAAAACATTTATTCAATTGAATATCCAATTGAAAAATTTCAAATTATTGTATTTTCGAATCAAGCTTTCGAATGTTGTCATTAGAAATTCAATGAATATTATACCTACTCATAACTCACACTTGGTAAAATGATAAAATAACTTCTAGAATGAGTTTGGATGTGTCACACATACATCCTATTTCACGTGATTTGAATGCTTCTGAACAAAGACTGATTTTTGAAAGAAAACCAACCTCAAGTCAGAAGTGCTTTTCAAAAACTGTTTGAGTGATATCTCACCAATTTCTTTGAAGATTGGTGTGGGTGTGTATATGAATGTGAGATCTGTTGAGAGTGAATGAGTAGTGATCTTTTCTTTGGTTACAGCTACACTCAGATTCATAAAAAACTAGATTTTTTCCTATCATTTTCTTGTGCATTTCTCGTTTATTAGCAACATAAGAATAAATTTTTGAACAAGTAATTAAAGCTTCTGATAAAGCTTCACATTTTTTATCCCTCTGACTTTGCGAAGTAAATAACAAAAAACGGACAGTTACAAAATTCATTTTTTCTTAATTACCAAGAAGAGTATTTAAATAATACTTGGATTATTTTTCAATGCATAAATATAAACCTAAACGCAAGCGTATCAAATAATAGAGAATTTTCAGTTCTATCAGCGAAAAAATTTACAGTTTTCGTGCTTGTCAAACAAGGGTACGTTAACTGTGTTCAAATTATCTTTTGTAACAAATGAATGCAATACAACAGAGAAATATACAGAAAGATAGAAAACTTTCGCGCGCTATCCAAGTCAATAAGAGATTCTTCAGAAAGACTGAAATTTTTTTCTAAGATAGACTAGCTTTAGAACAAAAAGGAGTGTTTGTGGATTGGAAAAGAGAAGAAAGGCAAAAAACATTATGAAACATTCGTTCTTGATAGTGTAGAACACATTTGTCAGGGTTTAAATTACAAACCGAGAAATTAGTGTTTTCTAAAATATCACTGATTCTTTTTCACTAATACTGAAGTTTACTCAAAAGTCAAAAACAATCTTATTCAATTACGTAGAAAAAGAAGCTAAACAAAGAAAATTGTAAAATAATAGAAAAACTAACTTTGCCTATGAATGAGAATATGTTTTTATGTAAACAAATAATTAAGTATAAAACGAACTAACAAGAAAAGTACTTTCTCAAAAATTTCCTTCACATTTCATAATTTCTCTTCATCCATCAAAATCGAAACTATTATTAACATATGAAGATGATAAAGGTCTTCTATAAAAGTATATCAAAGCGCATGTTTTATTTTTCAACTGTACAGTAATGTATCATACTACTTTCAGTTGTTCATTTAATTCATTTTCGTAAAGACAAGGTCATAGTGAGTTCTTGCACGGTATAGAAAAATAGAACAGGAAGATAATAGAAATCTCTTATAAAAGAAAGGCTTTTGTGACGATATATGCAGCGAAGTGGCGACAGAAAGTATACAAAGAAAATATAGGGAATATGTTATAGTTCTAAAAAACAGGCAAGAACTTTTACATATAACAAATAATTGGTGCGACAGCACCATCGCAAAATTTATTATTCGCTCATTTTCGATGTAAAAACAGTTCCTTTGTTATTCTTGAATAATAAGACGATGCATTGGTGTTTAGTTTCCAAAACTCATATATATATTGAAAAAGAAATTACTTGAAACGTTGTATTAACTTTTTTACCTGTGTGTATACGTTCGTATGGAAACCATTCGTACTTATTATAGCATAAAACTTGGAGATATATGGCTCAATGATACTAATAATTGATATTCAGCGATATTCATTCATGCATACACTAACGGATCTAGTAGTTTGGCGAATCGACGACTATCACTCGTCCCTTCTCCCATCACATCGCAAATAAAAGTAAAAATGACCATATTTAAAAATGTACGTCTCTGTTGAATTCTCCTATTGAAGAAAATCGTTCGATTGATGTTCGATAATTATTAAAAGAAAAACAAATAATTTTTAGAACAATGAACTTTATTTGTTAGATAAATAAACTGATCGTCGAAAAAATCCATGAGTGAAATATAACAAACATGGTCGTATCAAAATGTATCATTTAAATTTTCCTGATGATGAAAGTTTAATGAAAAATAATTTATAAGATACTCGCTTTGTAGTGATTCTATAATATTTCCGACAGTCTTGAATTTTTTTGAAAAACTACAGGTTGTTTTGGAGATGATCGGAAATTCTTTAAAACAATGTATTTTGTCCGTATTAGGGTCGATAATAGAATTTTTAATTTTGATTATATTATACATTAATAGACTTCTGGATATGATTATTATTCAATCCGACTGAATTTATTCTTGTGTCGATCTGTATGTTTGTAGAGCACTTCAAAAATCAATGAAACAGAAATTAATCTTGTTTTTTTTTCTTTTTCTCTGTTAGAAAAAAACTTGTTTGTTTCACTGCTTTCTATAACTTAGAGACAATTTTTATTTACTACATTGAATACATATTTCACATTACGACGCAATTTAGAAGAGAATTTCGTAGAATAATAGACAAGATTTTTTTAGATGAAAATTTTAAAACACTTGCAATAATGAATAGTATGATGAAATAAAATAATTAAATTTTAACATCGATAATAGAATAACCATTCGATGTATAGAAGGAAATCTTATTCAAACCTGAATACAACAAAAAAATACTGCGTTTTTGTAATAGACCTAGCGAGACTGATTAGAAATTCCATCCGATATAAATGAAAATGAAAATCTGTATTTCTGACGTAATTCTAAAATCACAATGAATATAAATCGTTTAAAAAAGTTGTAGAAAAATTTTTTCGACTACGAATGAAATAGAATAAAAATTTGAGGAAGAAAATCATAGTATTGATCATTGTTGAAACTTTACTCAAAAATGAATATTTCGAAGTTTGATGCTATGATCTAATGAAAGAAATGTATGCATCTGCATTTAAACACGAATACACTGCAAAATAATTATAAACTATCCCCAGCAGTCAAAAAAGAGAAATTAATGAGTGACAACGATTCACATTTTTTTTTCTTTCAATTCGTTTAAATTTGGAAGAAATCTCGTTTGTTATTTTTCATCCGATTTCAACCAAAATTTCCGAGAATGTTAGTCTTGACTAGAATAGCTTGTGGTTAAAATATCTCCCCAAATCTCAAAGAAATGCACGAGTTCTAGTCGATTCATTACCGTTTACGCGGGCAAGGATTTCACAATAAGGATACGAGCTAACAAGCCCGTGCGGTTTTCAGATTGTAGAGCACCCTTGGGGCTAGGTCGTAATAGAGCTCGATTTTTGAATTTCCCTTTGTTTGATTTTTAAAAACTCTTTTCCGCAAAATCCACGAAATTGTACCCGAAAACCTTGCTAACAAAAATGAAATATGTAACTTTTTTATTTTAGCAAAAGAGAAATTCAAAAATCGGACTCTATTACGACCTAGCCCTAACTGTCCTCTATTCAACAAAAAAATATATCCCTTATTTATGGAGTCGTTATTGAAAAATCCTTGCCCGCGTAAATGGTATGCTCGAAAAAATTCATTTTGAGAAAAACGGAAAATAAGTATTAGAAATCGATTTTTCCGAAAATCACCTGATTTATATATCCATGTTCAAGACAGGCTATAAAAATGTGATCTCAATAT
>CAJNOP010002144.1:7639-19779 GCA_905250075.1 Rotaria sp. Silwood1 | reverse complement strand
TAACAAACATAATGTATCTTATGAAAAAAAAATGCCCAAATAAAAAAATCCCTAAAATAAAATCCCCATTTGGTGACCAGAATTTACCTTAATTGTTTTATTTTCCCCAAATGGGGATATGATTTGGGGATTGATTCAGGGAACCACAATTTGGGGCAAATGATAGACATTCATTGAAACCGATAAAAAAGAAGATTCAGCAGCAACGAATGGCAATGAGTGTGATATTTCTAAGTGACAATTTGTATGAGTCCCTCTTCTCTACCATTTGCACTTGTGACAACTTCTCTGATGCATACATATGTCAGTGTGATCAAATAGACAAAAAAATAAACACGAACGAGTAAAAAATGAATGTTTCTCTTGAATTGATTAGTGAAGATCGGCAGAAATAGACATACACGAGGTATTATGAAGAAATCAAAGATCTTCAATCATCTAACTAATAACGTTACAATAATCAGTAGATTCCATTACCTCTATGGATGAGAGGTCTAAGACAAAAAACTTTGAAAATTTAGCATCATTCGATTTCAGGAGATATTTTCTTTTATCTCAGAGACACATAACGGAAGTGTGAAACTTTCAGCGTTTATAGAGCAAATACTCAGCTACAATTTGGCTCAATTGAAATTAATAATCTATTTAATCAAAAGAGTCAGTCAGAGTTTTATAAAAAAAGCACTTGTACACCTTCTATAAAACTTTTAAAATTCATTGAGTCTTAGCTGTACAGGTACCCTCACCCAACCTTTGTCTAACAGTGAAAACTGCGATTCGATAGCTATCAGCGTTGCAGAGTTATTAAACAAACAACCGAGTCCACTTTATTTTGAAATGGATAATAATTTCCACAACAAAATGGATTGTAAGTATTATTTATATTAATAGTTTTTCTTTTTCCATTCAGGTCAGCCTCGAAAACAAGATAAAGCGTAGTTTTTATATACATAAAAAACCATAATGAACTTAAGTATTATTTTTATAAACTCGTCTTTCTTGGCTAAGTAAATCTCGACAACGAAATGAAATGTAAGTAACATTTATATATACGTATATATATTAGTTCAAAATAAAATGTAACTATTATTTATATAAATCTTTTTTTCGCCATTCAGATCAATCGCAACAACGAAATCGAAAGTAAGTATTATTTTCTTATCAATGTTTCCTTTTGATTTAGGTTCACATGAAGTTGAAAATAAAATGTAAGTATTATTTACTTTAACAATTATCCTTTTCTGTTTAGATCCATTGTAACAAGAAATCAAAAATAAGTATTATTTATTTATATAAATGTTTTTTTATTTTATATAGTTCAATATGAAATTCAAAATAATATGTAAGTATTATTTTAAAAAAGTCTTCTTTTTTTATTTAGACCAATCGCAACAACGGAATCAAAATTAAGCATTATTTTCTTATCGATGTTTCGTTTTGATTTAGGTTAATATCGAGTTGAAAATAAAATGTAAGCATTATTTACATTAATAATTATTTTTTTCTGTTTAGATTCATTGCAACAAGAAATGAAAAGTAAGTATTATTTACTTACATATATATATATATATTAATTTTATTTAGTTCAATATAAAATTCAAAATAATATGTAAGTATTATTTTACAAAAAATCTTCTTTTTAATTTGGACCAATCACAACAACGAAATTAAAAGTAAGCATCATATACTTATATATATTTTTTTTAAATTTTATTTAGCTCAATATGAAATTCAAAATAATATGTAAGTATTATTTTTAAACAAATCTTCTTTTTAATTTAGATCAATCACAACAATGGAATCAAAAGTAAGTATTATTTTCTTCTCTGTTTCTTTTTGATTTAGGTTAACATGAAGTTGAAAACGAAATGTAAGTATTATTTACATTAATAATTATCTTTTTCTGTTCAGATCCATTGCAACAAAAAATCAAAGGTAAGTATTATTTACTTATATAAATGTTTTTGTTTTATTTTATATACTTCAATATGAAATTCAAAATAATATGTAAGTATTATTTAAAAAAAATCTTTTTTTATTTAGACTAATCGCAACAACGAAATCAAAAGTAAGTATCATTTTCTTATATATATTTCTTTTTTATTTAGGATAATATGGAGTTGAAAATAAAATGTAAGTACTATTTATATTAATTATTATCTTTTTGTATTTAGGTCCATTAGAACAAGGAAATAAGTAAGTATTTATTTATATATATATATATATTTTGTTTTTCTTTATTTAGTATAATATGAAGTTCAAAATGATATGTAAGTATTATTTACATTCATAATTATTATTTTCTGTTTAGATCCATTGCAATAGGAAATCAAAAGTAAGTATTATTTACTTATATATATTTTTTTAATTTTATTTAGTTCAATATCAAAATTCAATATAATATGTAAGTATTATTTAAAAAAGACTTCTTTTTAAATTTAGATCAATCGCAACAACGGATTCAAAAGTAAGTATTATTTTGTTATATATGTTTCTTTTTTATTTAGGTTAATATGGAGTTCAAAACAAAATGTAAGTATTATTTATATTAATTGTTATCTGTTTCTATTTAGGTCTATTAGAACAAGGAAATCCAAAGTGAGTATTTATTTATATGTATGTATTTGTTTTTTTATTTAGTACAATATCAAGTTCAAAATGATATGTAAGTATTATTTAAATAACTTTATGTTTTTTTATTTAGGTCCATCACGACAAACGCAATCATAAGTAACGCTGGGGACTAATTTTAAGGCACACCGATTCAACCAGTCAACCTTTTCCCTCGCATCGCAACAAAGAACTTTAGGAAACCTCGATGTCCCGGCTCACAACTGTACATGTTCTTGTAAGCAAAAAACAAATTCTAAGTGGTTCGAATGATACTCCACGCAAAAGTATAGATTGCGAAATAGATTAAAAAAAATCTCATTTGGCAATCTAAACTTTTCCATGGAGTATCATTCGAACCACTTAGAATTTGTTTTTTTGCTTAGAAGAACATGTACAGTTGTGAGCCATGACACCGCTGTTTCCTAAAATTCTTTGTTGTTATGCGAGGAGAAAGGGTAACAGGTTGATACGGTATGCCTCAAAATGAGTCTCAAGGACGGGTCTGTTTTATACACCCTTTTCGAAACCCTTGCATAGGTTTATGAGCATTTCCTAAACCCTTATATCGGTTTATGAGCATTTCATAAACCCTTACATGGGTTTATGAGCACTTTCTAAACCCTTATATGGGTTTATGAGTGTGCCCTAAACCCTTGCCTATACCCATACATGGGTTTATGAGCATTTCATAAACCCTTACATGGGTTTACGAGCATTTCCTAAACCCTTATATGGGTTCATGAGTGTGTCCTAAACCCTTGCCTATACCCATACATGGGTTTATGAGCATTTCCTAAACCCTTATATGGGTTTATGAGCATTTTCTAAACCCTTACATGGGTTTATGAGCATTTCCCAAACCCTTACATGGGTTTATGAGCATTTTCTAAACCCTTACATGGGTTTATGAGCATTTCCTAAACCCTTATATGGGTTTATGAGTGTGTCCTAAACTCTTGCCTATACCCCAACATGGGTTTATGAGCATTTCCTAAACCCTTTGCTGAATCCCATCCGTACTTAGTGACCGTCATAAACCGTTTTTTAGGGTTTATGCAAGGGTTTATTGATTTCCTAAACCCGTTCATATACCCTTAGTAAGGGTATATTAAAGGGTTTATGATTTTCCTAAACCCTTAAAAGGGTTGTTGAAAGTGTAACGTATAATAAACCCTTAAAGGGTTTAGGAACTTCCTAAACCCTTTCCTAAACCCTTTGAAAGGGTATATGAAAGGGTTTAGGAATTTCCTAAACCCTTTACTAAACCCTTAAAAAGGGTTTAGGAGAATTTTACATACGGTAAAAAGGGTTTATTATACGTTACACTTTCATCAACCCTTTTTGGGTTTATTATTCTACGGATTTTTTTTACAGTGTAGGGTGTGGGTGCAGGTGTGTATGGCTGTAGGTGCGTGTGTGGTTGTGCGAGCAGAAAAAGACACATTCACACCCACACCCACACCTACCTACACCCACACCCACCCACACCCACATCCACACCCACATCCACACCCACACCGCCAAAAGGAACTGGACAACTTTCTCAAGTAAAGCCTTATGATGTTATCTAGGCGTGTTGAAGCTCTCACGAGGGAAGGTCACCAACTGTTCAATCGCTTTTGAGTCAGAACTATGTGCATCATGTAGGTCCTAATGAGCTATGAATACCCTGAAAACAGTTCGGGCGGCTAGCCCATTACTGTCGAGATACTGCATTTTTACGATATTGTTAAGCAGAACGCCGTGGTCCCCTTCAGAAGCACCAAAAAACTGAGTTTTGAATTTTGACTTGAAGTTTGGCACAGAAACAGACCTCAATGAGAGTGGCTTATTTTGCAAGTTTCAGATCTTTTGGTTGCTCCTATTCTGAAATAAGCACATCGGAACCTGTCGAGGGTATACGAGCAGTGTAAAAACACCCTTTTTAGCTGCATCTTAGAATAGGAACAACCAAAAGGCCTGAAACTTTCACAATAAATTACTCTCACTGAGGTCTGTTTCTGTGCAAAGTTTCAAGTCAAAACTCGAAACTCAGTTTTTCTGGTTCCTGAGGGGGACTACAGCATTGTGCTTAGTTAAAAATGCCATAAAAATGCAGTATCTCGACAATAATAAGCTAGCCGCCCGAACTCTTTTCAGGGTATTCATAGCTCATTAGGACCTACATGATGCACATAGTTCCGACTCAAAAGCGATTAAACAGTTGGTGACCTTCCCTCGTCAGAGGTTACGTTTATGAGCCGGAGGAATGCAATCGTGAAGTAGAATATACGCGTGGAAATCACCTTTTCAGAATAACACAAGATAGTGCTACTAAGATGTTCATTTGATGTTTTTTTATTTATTTTTTTAAATCAAACGAAACTGCCTGCATCAGTTAGCGATTGTTTTTTGTATTGATATACGATAGAAAGCATGATGTTGAGTCAATAGCGTCGACTGCTACGATTATAGTATCCATGGCTAGAATTATCACAATGAGAGCTTTAACCCGTTGAGAATGATGCTGCCAACATGAGAAGCAGGAGGTGCGTATGAACCATTTCGATGTTCGATTAATCTTTTGACAAATCTCAATGGATTGGATGTAAAACGACATCGATGAATTTCTACATAACGACGATGTTCTGGTTTTTCAACGAATCCATCAGCATCAATCCAGCCTCTCTCGAAAGCACGTTCTTCTATGATTGATCGTGGTTTAGGACACAAGCCTAAACATTGGCAATAAGCTTTTTGCTCATTGGCAGTCTCAAAATAAAGGCTACCATTGAAAATAAATAATTCAACTTGCCATTCTACTGGTATGCTAAACGTAGCAGCACCACAAGTGCGTACGATAGACGGAGGAATGGTTAGCGTTGGTGTATTCATTAGAATTGACTGATCTCGCTTAGTACGCGGTAGTAGCGAGCGTAATGTAGTGGTCGATAGTTTCTGGAAGTGATGCTTATAAGAAAGGAACTGTAATTGGCCCATCAACGAATTCGCTTCAAGAGCACTCAAAAAAATGATATGCTGATTTCGGTAGACCACGATCCATCGTGGAGGACGTAGAAATGGATCTAGCGATTCGCCTACTGTTTCAATGACCCGCTGAAATTCAGTGGAAATCCAAAGATTTTCTCTCCAAACATTGTGCTCGCAGATTTGTGAGAATGTGGTACCAACCAAAGCATACGCTAACGGACGAAATACAGACGTCAATTGGTTTAAGTTCAACATATCATCGTGTTCATCAGCCAGTCTCTCAATTTCTTTGTGCAGAATGGGTACACACGGATGAACAGATGGCGGGCGTTCCACTTGCCGTTCTTCTTCCAACTCTTGTTCTAATTCTCGTTGCTGCTCTTCGTCTAACAACTGTGCCAAAAGTCTTTTTGACCCACCGTATTCCTTCGATCGCTTGAGCACAGCTTCATGAATCTCAGTGGATGAGCAGATACCGGATTGTTGAGATCGGGCAAAATAAATTTCGGATATTGTTTGAAGCGTTTTGGGTGGACCATACATCTGCATCAATTCTAATACTTCGGATTCTAAACATTCTTTTCCTATTTCTTCCAACAAACTATCTGTAAATGATTGTTGATGGTTTGCCCATTCAATGTGCCGGAATGCGTTCATTTTTCGTTGAAAACTCAAACTTTGTGCCGCCCAATAATGCAATCCATCCCAAGTTGCCTGTTGTGTATTTTCATACACCCAACGAAGAATATCAATCACTAGAACACGATCGTTGTTGCCGGTTCTGTCTGGACTTCGTTGAAGTGTCCTTTGCTTCAATGCTCGAATTTGTTGATCAACTTCGTTCGAGCTCCAGAAAGTTAACCAATGATATTTTCCCAATTTTCTCATTCTCATACATGCTTGAACAAGTCGATCCTTGGTTAACCCATTGCCCAAAGTAACGGCCGCACGAAATCCACGAGGGAACTTGAAATCTGTTCCTCTCGTGTGGACTTCATCCAAATAGATTACACAACGATCAAGTCGTTCACTAGCCGGAGAAGTCAGGAAAGCGTGATGCTGGCATCGACGATTACAAACAAAGATTGAATCCGATTGAAAATAGACGGCATAATCAATTTTGGTTTTATCGGATAGATTCAACCATTCGGTGGCTATTTGAAGATTAGTCTCATCGATAAACAATGCACCAACATCTAGAATAACGTTGATCATAGACTTGTTATTGATAATCAATTTCAAGATCTCAACAGAGCTCGCACTTATGGGTAAAGATTGATAATATTCATTATTCGACTGAAGAAGATTATTGAGAACGATGGCATCCGTTTTCTGCAACTCTGGTAGATCGTATTGGCGAATGTGAATTGGCAGCAATAATTGAGTATCGTTGGTGCCACTGAAACCGGTGATTATTTTTTCTCGTGACGATGAGGACAAATCCCAGGCGGAGCAAACCAACTTATGAGGAAACTGTTTTGCCTCTCGTGGAAAGACGAAATTATTGAGAAAATAATTTATGACTAACATATTATAGCGTAGAGTGGGAAAGAGATAACGAGTTCTTTGCTGATAATCTTTCAAATTAACTCCTTTCCAATGTTCAATACTTGGAGAAACATTATGTCTATTTTCTTGTGAAATCCATTCTTCATAGACCAATGCCGGATCTCTTTCTTCCTGGTTCAAACGATCGAAACACTGAAGCATCTGTGAATCGCTCAAACCACTGTAGTAATAAGACAACTGTGTTAGGACAATAGCCACATCTGGATGACCGAATTCTGTGTTCTCAGCGGCAACGTCCTTCGCACGAAATGGCACTGCCATAAGACGACTGGAATATCGACTTTGATTAACGCCAAAATTGACTCGATACCGTTTTTTCAAAGCAACAAACAACACTTCGGATGATAACAGACCACGAAAAATGAGAAATAGTTGAATATTATTGGGAGGAAATCGATTAATTAGAGTTTCAACGGATAAGTTCGGATGCAAAATGAACGACGAGATCAGTTTCTGATCTGTTTGACGGTAATTTTTTTCACTGAGCCAGTGATTCACGATGTGTTCACATAAGGTTTCAAATGGTTCGTGTGATAGCAAACGAAACTCTGTAAAACTACTCTGTCGTTCTGAGGTATTGTAACAAACTACATTGCTGTACATTTGGGCGATATTCACAGCGCATTGTTTGACTAAGCGCAAAATCAATTGAATAGCCTTCCATCGTTCCATACCTCCATCGATCTGTTGTTGACGACCTACTGTATAAATCAATTGATATTTGACATGAAGGACTTCATCAGACTCGTCCAGAACATCACGAACAAATTTTTTCGACCATCGTTGTACTGTCAACATTGAACGTGCCGCTTCGAATTCATTTCGACGACATTTATCTATTGCAAGTAAATCAAAGGAGAGAAGATATTCCGGTGCTGTCATTACGATATCCCGATTAATTAATGCCTGCTGGAGACGGCGAAATATTAGCTGGGTTTGTGAAGAATTGAAATTCATATCCCGGCGACAGGTAAATGGAAAGACTCGTCGATTAAGTAAGCCGCCAAGCTTCACTCGTAGTGATTCATAATTCATAGTTAACAGAGATTTTAGCACCACTACACGAACCAAACTTGCTGATGATGAACATAAGTCGAGTGCCAACATCGGTATGATGACGGAAGTTTTACCTTCACCCATGTTCATTTGCATGACTATATTTTTCAAAGACGCTTTGTCTGTTGACATCGGCGGCTGTATCATATGACGAGCAACATCTACTTGGATCTCTCGAATGGTAATATTCATTTCCAATTCTAAGATTAACCACGGTAAATGTTCGGATGGAATCCAATTTGAATGTGGTGTGTTCGATAGTTCCTTCTCGAAATCTTCCCATCTTTGAAGATGAGCAAACTGCAGAGCTCTCTCGATGTGCTGTTCGATAATCCAATTGACGAGGATGCCACCTAGAAGTGTGTTTTGTTCTTGCGTGCCAATGAGGCCAAATGAATTTTCCATCTTTGGTCTTTTTCTTGAAGATGATTCATCGTCAGATTCCTGTCGCTGCTTTTCGTCGTTCAACCATCTTTGGTGTAGTTCAGAGATGAGAATAGCTGGCGTGGTTCGAAATGCCAGACCCGTTTGAAATAAAGTTTCATTAAATAACGTAATCGATTCTACCAATTCTTTCCAGAGTATGTCAGACTCTTGCCGGAACGAATCGGCAAGTTGATTGATGTTCTTCATCGAAGGATATTCTATTTTACATTCTTCAGTCAATTGGAATTTCTGCCAACTGACAGTCAATTGATTCTTGAAATGATGGGCTATGTCACTGAACGGATTGTCCTGATTGTGTGTGGAGGGGAAAATCCCATATGGAAACTCCTTTGATCGATGAGGCATTGCCTGCGATTGTGTTGTTTCGATCAAACTACTCGAATACGTTTGAAGATATCTTTGCTGAGCACAAGTCAATAAATTTGCCCTAATTGATCGATTCGTTGATTTGTATCTTATTTTATGGTGATTGTCTTTTATTTCAACGGTAAACTGTTGAGAACAGACGCGCACTCGCGCACTAAATTCGTGTAATATGACGGAGGTAATGTGTTCTTGAACGAGTTCTAAAAACAGCCGAAGTTTTCTGTTTAACTGCCAAGAAGCCAATAATTCTTTGATTGAATCTTCTTCGAAATTGTCGAGCAGATTTAAACGATCTTCGTACGGTCGATTTTCTGAAAAGCAACTTTCCACTTCTGCTACAATTTGAGTTTTTTGATCTTCAGTCACATTCCATGGAAAGGAGATGCGTTCTTTATGAACTGAAATCTCTTCAATGTTTTTGTACCAACCGAATACTGGAAATGTAATCGATGTGAATGATATTTTGGACTCTCTCAATGCTGTTTTCAACATTTTTAAATAGAACAATTTGATGTGATTATGAGCGGCGATGTAATGAAGAAAGTCTAATAAGATTTCAAATCGTTGCCAGGTATCCCAGCTGCCCTTTGCCGCTTCAATCCGAGCAACAACAGTCAGTTTCAATAAACCAATCCACACTGTTTTAAGTTCGTATTCATCACTCAGCCATCGACTCAGAGGGAAAAGGTGCAGTTCTGAACTGTCTTTCAAATTGACAGATCCACTCGTGTACATATCATTCGAAAGAGAAAAGGATTGGTTGTTGATAGTCGACGAATCATACACTGGATCCGCACGATATGGTTGGACTGGACTTCTGCGAAAGATTCCGGCTTCCATTTCATCCGATAATCGAGTGGTTGGATTATATGAATCTCGATAATCCCAATAGAGTTTACCCAATAATCTCTCGTTGTTGTGGTTCTGTTCTATCGATGTTGATGTCTTCTGTGGAGCAGGCGTTGGGTACATGAACTCCAATTGCTTGCTCGCATCAATGAGATTTTTCACGATCAGATAATAACCGAAATGTTGCAGAGAATGGCGTAAACTATGGTGACTCCAATCGATTCTTTGCATACAAGTAAGATGAGTCGGATAGTAATTTACTTTGGGTGAAATGCAAGCAATTTGACTAAGAATATTGAGAGATAGAGTATCGAATGGTTTATCAGTCCAACAACCGGCTGAATAGAGCAATTGAAAGGCACGTTCCATTCCCGTCATTCCAGTATACTGATCCGGTAGGGTATGAGATGTCAAGGCATGGAGTAATGCTAGATACAACCATCCCGTCGGACTATCAATTGATTGAAGAACACGTAAACGATCATTCAACGTGAAAACAAAATACGTATGGAGAAATGGCATCGATGAGTTTCTTACGATGGTCACTGATTGATGATAATCGTTGGACGCTCTTGTAGTAGACATCTGTCCAAAGGGAACGATGAATTTTCGGCATAGACATGATCGATTTTTCTGATCTGTTGCTGCCATTGGCGATAGAAGAAGACCCGCTCTCAAGCCCGTCAATGTTCCTAGCCACTGATCATCCTCGACATAGAAGTCGGAAAATTCACGTGAGGTGATCCGATTGATGCGAGGATCGTATTCGAAAGCAATTCCTAAGCGAGATAAATGAATATGAATGATTTCATGTGCTTGTAATTGACTTGTCTGGATAATTTGCGGAGCATTGTCTCTCAGCATATAGACATAGAGCTCGTCGTCAAGGCGAATAAAGAACCGCTTAAACAAACCCTGAAAGAATGCTGATGATCTTCTGATCAGAATTTGTGCTTTCTCAGTCTTGGGCGTCGTCGTTATAAAGCCGGTATTGATTGCTAATATGTAGAGTTTGTCAATTAGAAAGTTAGGATCCGTAAAGTGAACAGGTCGAAATTCGATTTGCTGATTGTTTCTATGCTTCCAATGGCTGTAATTCGAGACAAAAACTTCGGCTAGCTCCTTTTCGAAGTAAGTATGCGGGATGAGTTCATAGCATTCATTTGTCAATAGGTGTCGTTCTTGAATTGTCAAGCGTTGGAGTTCATCATTGAAGTAGAATTCATAGTGCACTCTTTTATCACCATGATACGGATGTTTCGTGATATATCTGTCGAGCAAGTCGGCTGATTGAACTTCAAATATGTGACGGCCAAATATACGGAGAAATAACGAATTACAGGTGATTTTTTCCGGTAAGAAACCAACGGTCATCCCATTAACCAAAAATACTCCCCTCAAACAATCAATAGATACCTGTGCTGATTCATATTGTCCATCATACCAACCGTCGTAGACATCGACTGTTCGTTTCTTCCATTTTCCATCGGCAATACCTCTGCTTTTGATAAGTGCCCAATAGATTGCAGCAAATTCATTCAAACTTTGATATAGCGTCTTTTCAAATAGCTCAGTTACTGCTGACTGTACCGTTACTGATACACGTTCCCCCATACGCATTAGATTTCTTGTAAAAACACTCATATTTGTTGATTTCTTATTCAAAGTGGCATTATCATGAACAGTGGTGACGGCTTTAAGTAAAGAAACAGCATTTTGGCTAGACCGCAAGAGAAGTTGGATGCGATCTGAATTCACTGAAAACGTCAGCAAACAAGCCACACCGATAATCATAATTTTATCACGTAATTGATTCGCTTGGTCAAATTCGGATCCCAATAAACTTTGAATAGTTTGCGAAATAAGTTCAATCCATTTTTCACCAATACTACGACACTTTAAAATCAGATCAATCACTTTATCTACTCTTGTTGAATTACAAATGCTTAATATTCTCATAGCGATCACGGAGATGACGACCAACACGAGTTCATTCTGCCAATTAAATTCACAATCGTTCAAACGACGATCTAATCGCAAGATCAATTCATCTACAAAAGCGTCTTCCAATAAAGATTGATGCGATTCAGAACACCATGATTCAATAAGTTTGTCTCGATTGGCTGTCACCGGACCGTATTGCAACACTGAATGTACAACCAGCATCGCAACGCTCTCCTCGTGTAACGATAAGGAATCGAGCTCTAATATACTCAAGAGATTCCGCCACTGTAAACGATGACCTGAGCGAAAAGAACCGAACTCTACGA
>CAJNOP010002143.1:7498-19783 GCA_905250075.1 Rotaria sp. Silwood1 | reverse complement strand
TGCAACTCTTTTCGAAAAATGTTTTGGACAAAAAATATCCTTATCGCCACTTGTCCTTTTTATGATATTCGAAGTAACATATTGAAATCTAATAATGAGAGATGTTTCTCATTAAACTTACAGCGGTAGAATCTGTTTTATTTAGAACAAAATACGATAAGTTGTGTATAATTAGAAAAAAGAAGCATTTGCGTTCAATGCGTCTACAGAATACTGTACATTATTTCGCGAAAGATAATCCTCATTCTAAAAAGACAAATTTTTAGATGAAGAAAGCTTGAAAAATAATAACTCTGGCTATCATCTACTAAAGCAGTAGATAATAGCAGCTGGTCTCATCAAAGACTAAGAATAGTAAGTAAACATTACTGAATGTCTATAGCAAATATTTCTATTAATTTTGAAGACGTAAATCAGGAAAACGTAAGCATGTTGAGACGAAGTGTAAGTCTCAGTAATATAAGAACCTAAACAAATTTTGAAAGTTGAGTAAATTGAAATGATGTACGATATTCAAATTATTAGAAATACATGCACTCGAGAGAACCTAGGGCGGTTTAAAACTCAGAATGTTTAGAGTTCATAAGATTTCAAGAAACTCAAATCAAGCTAGACAAATATATGTGTCAAAGAATGGGAGATAGCTTGAAAATCTGAAGAATGTTTAGATCACTAACAAACTGATGAATGAAAAGAAACTGTAAAATAGTAAAATTTTGAGAAACCTATGGAATCGCCGATATATTAAGGATCCATTGAATCGCAGGAACTCAAGCATTGGTTGCAGAGAAGGATGAGAATCTACATCAAAGTGAAAAGAAGGATTTTATGTATCCCCAAGAGGTACAATAAGAAGAAGAAGAATTAATAAAAAAACGTCTCATGATGAAAAATAAAGGGACAGATTTTTAAAAAATGTTCTTCGTTGGCACAGCTGAAAGAATAGAACGAAAAAGAATGGCATATATTTTTTCTTCTTGAACCACCTCATCATCGCTTTGTCTAGAAATCTAAAAACTAAAGAAATCTAGCAACTCGTTAAAAGAAAAGAAATAACGTAACTCAGGAATTCGTCTGTAAATATGAGCTTTCAGATTGTCAAAGAGATAAAGAGAGTTAATTGTCAGACACCTAAATCGTTTACAGTACTCAAATAATAAAGCAAATTATAAGAAACATGACAAAAGAAGGAACTTGAAAAGTGAATAATTCACAGAAAACTTCCCGCTTGCTTTCATCAATGAAATATGTGAAAGTATAAACTGAACGTCTATTATGGTCAGGTATTTCTGCATTCATGCTTCAAGTTTATGAAGATTTCAACTATCCACCACATATATGCTCATATTTTCATTAAAACCTGAATGAAAAAGGTTTAAATACGGAACAAAATTTGATTGATTTCGATCAACGAGAACAATCTATGCGCATTTTTCCATATAGCATGAAAGCATAGGTTATCTGAAGCAGGACTAACGCAAGATTGTATAGTTCACTTGTTTTAAGTAAACTGATTTCTAATCATAAACTTGTGTCTCTGGTATGTTTTTCTTCACAGTCCAAATGGTTGGTATAAGGAACAAACATCCGTTCTGTTTATGCAATTTTGAGAAAAACTAACTATTATGTGGTATTATCGATTAACCATAAACAATCGTCCAGAACAACATAGTCGTTTTTTCAAGAAAATCAAAAGTGTGTTTCAAAAGTGCACAATATTTTAAAAACTTGTGCAAATTGTTACCTTCGAACAACTTTCATATTTTTTCCTCATCGCTTAATAAAAACAAGATCACATCGAAGTTTATGTTCTACATCGAGTAAAAATAGACTCAGCTTTTCGCTACAGAATCATTCTAAATAGTCCAGAATCATACTCCAGTCTTAAATTCTACTGAATTTGTAATTGGTAAGAAGTTTCTAGTGATATCATCTAATTTTAAAAGTCATTTGGGAAAAATCGCTTATTCAATTATGTGAGGATGTGGGTGTGGATTTTGTAGCCACTATCAATACTTACAACCACTTACACTCACATCCTCATCGATACTCAAGTTTAAGAATAATGATCTCCACCTAAAGATGAAGAAAAGAAAAGCAGTTTCGCAGTTTCACTTCACATTAAATTGTAACTAAAACTTTTCATGTGTGCACGGGTATATGTATTCAAGAACAAGATTAGTCTAGATGACTTACTCCAAATCATAGCTTTGCATTTATCGGTTTGAAGTGATCCACCAAAATTGAAAATCTTAGCTGAATATTCTCCTTCATCTTCTGGTTGAATGTTTGAGATGTTTAGTATGTAATTGTCATCGTCACCAATTGACGTCGTCACTCGAATGTGATCATTAGGTACGATTTTATTATTGTCTCTCATCCAGACAATGTGAGGTTTTGGAGTTCCACCGGCAACGATTTTTAGTGTCATGGCTTTGCCTTTGATGACTTTCAGAGTAGGACTGAGATTAGTTTTGATGAAAGGTTGGATGCAATCAATCTTTAATGTTGTTTGAGCTTCAGTTTCACCAAAAATACCCGTTGCTCTAGCACTATAGATACCTTGATCATCGGGTTCAGCTTGAAGAATTGTCAGTATGGATGTTCCATCACCAGTCTCTGATACATACAAGCGATCACCGGTTGAAAGTGGCTGATCATTGAAGAGCCATGTTACGCGTAGCTTCCCGATGCCATTGAACTTCCATGAAATCTGAGTATCTTGACCAAACATGCATGATTGCTCGTTTATTGATGTTGAACCGTCTACTTTCGGTTGAACTAAACAATAAGTAATTGATCATTCGTATAGTACGTGGGAGATCACGAGAAGATTCGATGTGTGGATGAATAGAAAATCCTAATCCACATGAAATTCGAATAGTGTATGACAGAATAAGATGCTGTGTCATCGATCAGTACATGAGCGAAAAAGTTAAGGAAGCTATCTATTTGACCAAGTTTGATTGTAAATTCAAAGAAGATCAATATTTACAATCCATATCTGTTTTTTTCCTATTTATTCAGCTTAATTAATTATGTTGAAGATCTTTATTTAAAAGGCATTTTACTCTCTAAGTACAAATAAATCAATAAATTTTCATTCAATCATTCTCTGTCGAGTTGAATAACTATATCTTGTCAAATCTAGTGCATCGCTCACTCTCTTAATAAAGCTAAGATGCACCTCTTCCATTTAGTGAAAATATGTATCCTTCATTGCTAGCTTAGGAACATATCTCTCGTATTTGCAATATATTGGATTAGAACATAATAATAAGAGGAAAGAAAGAAATGCTGCCGAAAAATCCATTAATTATTCGTCACATATTGATCTTTTTCTAAAATTTGACTTCTTTTAATGATTAATACATCAATAAGTAAACAATAGAGTCCAATCCTTTTTCGCCTTTAATATGTCATAGTTGATCAATGATTCTTCATTCTTCACCTAGTCATACCTTGACATAAAAAAAACAGTCATTTTAGTAAAAAATAAAAACAAATCTACTTAAATGAGAGCGAAATTATATCGTTCACAGTTTATACCTATTAAAAAATACAGGTTGTTTTAAAGATTTAACTGATTTGAACTTTTCAATAGAGAAAGTGTTTCTTACGAAAATACCGACTACTAATAAGATTTGATCAATAAGTATCCGGATTGAAAAATTTGATGCTCTATGGATGATTGAACAAGCAATGCATCAGACTGCGGTCAGAAAATTTCATTCACAAAGCCTTTGATAAAGTTATCGAAGAAGTTGCCACTTTTTCGAAAATAAAGGCTCAGTTTCGTATCAAAATTCGATGCTAAAAATTTTTGTTTACTCATGGAAATTAATCTTTGACAGTAATTGTCTTTTATTGTGTAAATCAAAGATTCAATAATCTTAAGTGTCGTCATGAGAGATCTCATTTCGCTGGCTTTACCGCATAGAAAATACACTTTTATTGATTGGAACTATCATATTTGTGCTACACGTACATCAAATGACATATGTGAATGTGTTAAGATGTGAGAATAAAAACAAATTTTGTGGGTCTTTGGGAGTACATTTGATCTAAAACTTTATGATGCCACATATAGTTAATTGGAATTGTACAATACAAAAACAACTCGCATACAAAAACCGAATTGTTCATTTTCTTTGAAAGCGCTTTTTCTAGTGTCGATATTTGCTTTTCAGAGGAATAAACAAGCAAAGTATTCTACCAAATTAAATTTACCTGGCTTTCCAGAAGTATTGTCAGATACAGGAATATTCTTTAGTAATGTCTTATAATGTTTCACTATTATTCTGTCTTCAACTTCTTTTAAACCTTGTAACCAACCATATTTAGCAACATTTTCTAATGCTAAGTCATACAAATCGTCTTTATTTGTGATATTACTTTTTTTCAGTAACTCAAACAATTTTGGACGATAATATTCACGTAACGCTTGCAATAAGACCGATTGCTTTTCATTATCAAGAAAATTTTCTATAGATTTTAAACCATTATTGGTTATTTCGCACAATAAATCATTGAATGCGTTTGTTTCATCAAAAAATTTGTCGTCAATGCCTTCAAATAGTAGTTGCAAAGCAATTGATAAGATTGGGCAATCTTTGATATATTTATGCCCATATTCAGCTGTACGTTTCCAAACAGAATCATAATTGACGGCATCTTTATATTCCTGTAAGAATTTAATAAACCATTGATTCGAAGAACCATATATTATTTCCCACTGTTTTTCAAAATATTTTTTCATACATTTCATCAATATGTCATCATTTTCGTTTATTGCCGCTTTATAGACTTTTGGTGCGAAATCGTCTTCGTACTTAAACAGTGATTGTCGACCATTTTTTAACAAATCATTTATGATTTCATCTTTTACTTCACATTCTTCCAAGTCAAGAGCGCGTATTATTTCATTCTTGGCTAATTTTAATTTTTCATCATCGGCGACTATGTCAGGCACTCCTGTTAAAGAAAATTTGATTACTGATAAATTAAGAGAAATTATGAATATAGGATGCGCTTGGAAGCAAAAAAACACATACTCGTGATCACACTCAAAAATTTGAAAGATTCAAAATATTCTATGATTGAAAACAACATATACTACTGTGTAACAAGATCCATCAATAAGAAAATTGTCCACATTTTTCGGAGTAATGCTTCTTTCTATCTCAAGACGCATGCAGCAGAAAGAAATAGAAACTGCAAAAAAAAGTGATAGGGTTTTTATTTGCTCTTAAGTTATTATTGCCTTCTAATGATGAAAGTAGAAACTGTTGAAGAATTTCTCCTTTGTTCATCTTCAATCTCTTCTCACTTAGACAGACACAAAGGACGCATGTTTTCTTTTGAAAAGAAAGCCTTTTTATGACTTTATTAACTGTGAGCTATTTCTGATGTGAATGTGAATAAGACTATCTTCTGCATTTGGAGAGTATGCTTCATTCCTATGAATGTACAGAGAAATTCAAGATAGACATTCCCTATCAGCGAATGACGGAGAAATAAGTACGAGTAATAAATAAAATAATAGAAGACGTCTGATTTTGTGAAACTCCTTCTCATGTGCATACACCATGACGTTACTATCTTCTGCAGTTGAGGATATGGGGTTGATGCGGGTGTCTGTGTGTATTTTGATATATTTGTTGCTCAAATCCAACCCACAGCTACATCGACATCAATAAGGATACCCACATCCCCACTCACACCGTCATTGTCTGATTAACCATTCTGAGGATACTAAATTAGTCAACCTCTAGCATGGGAAATAATCTAATTGACACTTTAGCTTTGCTTAAAAGTCGAAGTTGAAGGCGATAGACGTGGTTATAGGTGTTAATGTTGGTTTAACTAGTAATAATTAAATCACTCACATCTACCCTTGCAAAAAAAAGAAACCTACCGTACACGTTTATTGTTGAATTACCTGCACCAGCAACTGTAATAATGCCACTGGTTGATAGTGGTTGTTCTATCGTATTTTGAATGTTATGATCTGTCATAATTCGAGAAATAAGTTCATCAAGGTGAACAACAATAGCTTTTACCTATGAACATAAAATTATAAAATGTAATTAAAATCATTCGATTAAATTTTACTTTGGTAAATCTGCTAGCCCATTGTTCATTAATTTCTTTATTCATACAATACACATATATCGAGATAACTTGTTGAAGATTGTGAACAGAAGGTACTATTTCTTTGCCTAATTGGCCACTAACAATCATTACTAGTCGATCTTTTTGTGATCTTTCTTCAATATAGTTCTGACATTGTGTTCTATCTTGAAACTTCTTGAAATGATTAATAATAGAGGCGAACTTTTGTTCTGTAGCTCGAGTTCTCTCATCGTTCACATTAGCATCAAGCCAAATGACGCTGGAGATCACTAAAAGAAATCCGTAAAGTAACACGCGATAAAAACATCTTTGATAATGCAAGAAGGGTGGGTGAAGGTGGGTGTGGTGTGTCGGTGTGGGTGTGGGTGGATGCGGGTGTGAGTGTGGGTGTGAGTGGGGTGTGGGTGTGGGTGTGGGTGTGGGTGTGGGTATAAATGGTGTGGGTTCGGGTGTGGATGGTATGAGTGTAGGTCTGGGTATGGATGGTGTGGGTGTGGGTGTGGGTGTGGGTGTGGGTGTGGGTGTGGGTGTGGGTGTGGGTGTGAGTGTGGGTGTGGGTGTGGGTATGGATGGTGTGGGTTTGGGTGTGGATGGTATGGGTGTAGGTGTGGGTATGGATGGTGTGGGTGTGAGTGAGGAGAACCTCCACACTCAAGTCCACTCATACTCATCCACACCCTAAATCGTTTTCAATGCTACCTTGAGACTAATATCAGCAGTAAAAAGAGGCAAAAACTTCGAGGTGTCCATGAATGAGAACTATTTGTCCGTGTCACCTTATTTCATTTTTCTCATGTCTAATAGATGTATAATTTTGAATAGGCTTTGACATATTGAGACATATATCAAAGTATTATTATAAACGACTAAATTACCAGTAAACTGAATAGCAATATTTTATTTTACTTTTTCAAAGTAAAATAGAGATGAATGTCATCCCTAACAGTAACTACTTTTGGCAATCAGAATTTAATTCTACACTGTCACTTTTACTACGTAATGTAATAGAATTCATAATGCTCTTTTACATCGAATTTTAATAGAAACAGAATATATACCGACATTAATATCACTTCACGCTGATCTTTCTTTCCTTTTACCTCTTTATTATCTATCTATGATTTTTTTCTTGGGCTCATTTTTTTTTGCTATATGATCATGTATTAAATGAGCAGCAGATAAATTCGAAAAAACATTAAGTTACTAATAAACATAACTATGGAGCGTAGTAGTAAGCTACCCTTCCAGTCTGCCGTTACTTGTCAACTCTGACTATTGGACTCTGGTAAATTCTAAACAGAAGTTGATCTCTATCAGAACTAACAACAAATTGACATCATGAGTTATCATGCGATAATACAATTTTACAATAATGAATGGTAAAAGATATTGATTGCAGTAAGAAGAGCATGAAAAGACGAGAACGCCGGGTATAGCGCTGTCAGATGACTATAATAGTGATGGTTTGCAGTATTAAGCGAGCTGCACTTTTATAGCAGACCAGCAAATATACTGAAGGGCGTCCATGTGTAAACTAGCGCTACAAAGTTGGGGACACTTTTCCTTGTAGTATCTCTACCTTTCAGATACCTTGAGAGTGTGAGATGTGAGCGTGAGTAGGTGTGAGTATTGGTGTGGATATGGCTTTATTTTACCCATGTCTACATCGACATTCTACATCTACACTCTATATCACAATCAGGCCGCGCTCATTCATATCCTCCTTTTTAATCAATTTGGAAAAGAAGGCTTCAGTATATTAATCAATATTAGTGAAACAACTTGTGGAAACATTTTTCAGAAAAACCGTAGTATTAGATATATCGGTCCTTACTAGTTTTATATACTAGTGTTCTTATGATAACTACTGTGCATTTCAAATAAAATGTTCGAAATCTGTTAATTTGAAGTACACGTGCTGGTAGTCATGTTCCATTTAAGTCAATATAGTAGAAGATATTTGATTGAGCCTAACAAAAAAAGTACATGATGGATCTATATTTTTTCGTGGTACGAATTTAAAGAATCAACTGAGAACATATACTGTTTGTTGCAGTTGTTTGTAGCTGTATTTTTGTTGAAGAGTGATTGCAGTGAAATTAAAGGAAAAATTTTTGTTGTTTTAACAAAATTAGTAGAAACGAATGATCGTTAATATAGAATGTTTGAATAGAGTTCATGAGGAAGAAGATTAATTTTATTGTATCAGCAAGCCATGAAAATTCTTTTTAAGCAAAAGCTGCAGTAAAGTGTGATTTTTTCGACCCGCCAGAATTAATCTTAAAATCATGATTTCATATAGCCAAACGGAGATCTTATACTCTTCGATTAGATACGACTACACAAACCGCGATTATCAAATGAGGAATTGCGATATATAAACTACGCTACGTATCAAAGTATGAAAGGATGTGTAAGAGCAATTAGCATCCAGTGTCCCACTTTTTCTGTCCAGTTTCTGAAAATTATTCCAATAATTTTTCTGATTCTACCAAGTGACATTGTGAACATGATACTTGAGAGGAATCATTACGCTGTTTCCAGATGAGCACGATAACTGAAACCTTTCAGGTTCAAGTTATTGTGGGCACATCAGAGTCGAACGAAACTACTGTATCATGAAAATAGTTTGCGATATAATCACAATGAGCAACATTAAACAAAAAAGCACTTTGGAGTGACTTTTCGGTGTAACGATAGTCAAATTATTACTAACATTCTAACAGCAGCTCAATACTGTGTCATCAGAAACTGTGGTTTTAAACGATTTATAAAACCTCATTAATGGTCTGATTTTTCTTACTTAAAAAGACTAATCGAAACCGCAGTTTCATTTATCGTTGCGCAACGTGGTTTCTTTTGAAACTTTTTTCCGTGAGCAACTTTAAATAGTCAAAGCGTCTCAATACAGATGGCAGTATACGAAAAAGGCGACATCTGCGTAATCAGTTATAAGATTGCTGATTATGCTTCAGTGACAACATACAAAATCGACACAAGAAATCTTGAATTCGCCTTGTTTTATTGTTTCCTTTCGCTTATCGATAATTGTAGGGTTTTTTATCCAATATAGTTCGCTGGCACATCTAACTCATATGTATTAGTAACTGAATGTTTTATTTTCATTCATTAGGTGTGTTTAATCGTAATTCAATAGTTCGAGTCTGTTGTTGTTTTGAAAATGAATATGATAATGAAATGAAAACCAAAATAATTTTTTTTTATTCTCAAGCCTTTGAAGACTTTTTCTATTGTTTGATTTTATGTTTTAATTCAGGTAGCTTTTGAGATGGAAAACGTTTACATTACTATGCAGTGAAAAATAATAATAATCAACCTATTTTATATTTTTTCTTGGAATACTCAATTATGAGATGGAATATTGGTCATGTCTTACAAGTAAAATGTGACATTGCAGTTTAACACAATGACAACTAAATTGCAGAGATATTTTTTTCTAACAAGAAGAACAGCAAAACTGACTTGAATAATAATCTCGACAGAATAAACTGAAGTTCGTATGACTATAATTTAAAACTTATGGATGTGTATAACATAATCAATGACTAATAACTAGCTTAGTATAGATAGATGTCGTTTACAAGATCCTTTCAAAGCAAGCATTTTATAGGATTTCTTTAGTTTGAAATGTAATCCTGTTTATTCTATTGACTGCTACATTCGACATGCATTGTAACAATCTACTTAATAAATGCAAAAAAATAGATTCTTTTTATCGTGAAGATCAATCTTTTGGCGTCTCAAATTTTCCTTAACATGATTTAAATGATAAGTGGGCCAATGGGTTGGAGGAGGTAAAATGACAAGTATTGAGTTATTTTTACCTGACTTTTCGTTCGATTCTGAAAATGGTGCTTTAATTAATGTCATCGGTGGCTTAATCTGTTTCAATTCAATAATATGAAGATCGTCTGCTGGATTTAATTGGCCCATCACTTCGAAATAGGAGCCAGGCATAAGAATAATTTCAGCTTCAGTATTTTTAAAATACGAATGTGCTGAAACGGATTTTCCATCGATGCACTCAATTGAAAAGAGAGTGCGTAGTCCAAGTTTACCCAAAAATTTGTTTGATTCAAGTAGTTTCATGTCAACAGTACATGAACTTACGCCCCACCAAGCGAATTTAGTACCGACTGTGTATTTTGAACTTAAATTAACTCCACGAATACCACGCCATACTCGTCTACTTTGTGATGGTAGTTTATGTAGGGCGGTCAGAAATAATTTGAGATACGAGAACCATTGTGTCAAATCTTCACGATTTTCGGCACGCAATGATCGATTGAGTAAGAAATATAAATTTTTTCCGCCAACAAATTCCATTGTATATAAGTGAATAGAAGCTGATTCTTGTTGAGTTAGGTTATCAGCTGGATTTTGACAATTATGTAATGCAACAAGCACATTGTTCTCGATTTCATTAAAATATCCAGATACCGGTGCAATAGCTTCGGCAAGCGTAACGAGTGGTTTATTTTCATAGCCTTTTATTGGCGATAGAAGGTGATCTACAGGCTCATCGTAAAGATCAGTAAACCGAGAATTGTTACTTGGTTCCTTTGTCTTGGCCATATACTGTATTTAGATTGCTAACAAATGAAGAATAAACATCAAAAAATCTAAAAAAAAGAACAAAATAAATGCGGAAACTTCGGATTTAAATCCGAGAGTTATGTGCACTTCAAAAAGTGAATCATACAAATCAATCATCCTAGACTGTCTGAATATCAAAATTATACTGTGAAATCTACCATTTGAAATGTTGATTTCTATTGCGCGTTACCAAACCAATAGGACATGGAACCGAATACAGCTCGAGTTTGAACTCTTTCCCTTGGTTTACCCTAAGAAAGTCGTTTTTTCTGTAACTTCGTTTCTATTGGTCACTGCACAACTAATAGTATTTCGATGGAAGTGCAGTACACATTCGAGTTCTCCATATCTGAAAACTTCGAAGTATCATCAGTGTGACCGGAAGATAAAGCTCTATTTGTGGATCAATGAGATCGTGGACCAAAATATAACCTAGTTCTCTTTAATTATCTTTGTGATAGGTTAGTCAACGTTCTTGTTTCTTTATGTTTTATACATCATTTTGTAGTTCTTGAAATTCTCTATCGAATGGTATATAATAGTTGGGGTTTTAGTTGACTATGATAGGAAAAGTCTTTTACGAAAGTCGTGATGGGTCCATTTTTCCACAGAAAGCTACAGGGAAAATGGGTATTTTTGCAATAACTCAGGAACGGCTCGGCCAGCTCTTCTCATCTTCGAACTCGACCGAGACATTGTCAAGACTAAGCTTTGTAGAAAGTTTCATCGCAATCTGACTCTGCTGTCAAAAGTTATCATGTAAACAGCCAACCGCACGGACGGACACACTGACTATTCTATAGTGTACTCACTTTTTGAGTACACAAAACTATGATTCGGTTCAAAACTAATATCAGATTCAGAATCAGCGTTAAAAACTGAGTCGATTTATGTATTTTATGAATAATTATGAGCAAAAAATTTTTTTTCGAAAAATCCCCGTACCCCCCCTCAGGGATGGTCTGGTCAAAAATCACAATTTTTTCGATAACTCAGTCATATCTTGACGGATCCTTCTCATCTTCGAACTCCACCGAGATATTGTCAAGACTAAGCTGTGTAGAAAATTTCATCGCAATCTGACTCTCCTTTCGAAAGTTACCGTGTAAACGGCCGGACGGACATACAGACCGATTTTAGTAGTGTACTCCCTTTTTGAGTACACTAAAAAGTGAAGTCACTAGTGTTTGACTGTTTTAGTCAATAATATTGAAATATAAAGACAAACAAATTGAAAAGAAAAAGCAAAGCATACACACCTTGATGTTTGAATCTACGTAATATATTCTCCTTTTGAAGATGACTGATATAGTATTTGGCCAATAAAGAATAACAGTGTTGTAATTCCACTATGATGAATCCATTAACAGTTTTCTATTAGAATAAAACATGGCACGATAAGTGTAATCGATTCTCTACTTGGGAATGATGTGGATGGTTGTGGATGTGGGTGTGATAAAGTAGTAGAATAAAACCCACACCCACACCCACACCCACACCCATACCCACACCCACACCCATACCCACACCCAC
>CAJNOP010002142.1:0-15998 GCA_905250075.1 Rotaria sp. Silwood1 | reverse complement strand
GAAATATTTCGTTTTTGTTATATATGTGAAAGGAGGGTTGATTTTTCTATCGATTTCTATCGAATATTGGAAGTGAATATTTGTGAAAGGTCATAAAAACTTGCTTTTTCTGAAGTTTAAACGGCGGCCAATTTTTAAGAGCTAATTTCTGTTCAGTTTTGCATAAGTTTTGCTAAATATTATCTACATATTTAACGTTGATGAATTTCTTTCATCTCAAGCGATTTTTATCTTTAGTGAATTTGGTTTTCATCGGGATATCTGAGTGTGTAAAAGTTTCGATCTAGTGCTTCTCAAGATGAATATTAAAACAAAACATTTCCAAGGTTTTATATAAATACAACAAAATAGACGAAATTGTGAAAAATAATGTAATCAACCTGTACATAACAAACTATTAATGATGTGTATTCATCTATGATATGGGTGTCGGTGTGGTTGGACTGAAGACAATCACTCACACCCACACCCTACTTTCTTCATCCAACAGTGTATATTTCTCAACAGAAAAAAATTTTGTCACATTACTTGAACAACAAAACTTAAAAAATACTGCAGAGCTTTACATATAATGTTTTTCGTCAGCATAGTCAGAAATTGAAATTATCTTTCAATTGATGTGAACAGATGAATATAAATGAATAGCACATTGTACTCTTTTCTAATTCCCCACGTTGGGTTTAAATCTATTTTAACTGTGACTGTTTTTAATCGAATCAAATCCCAAACTCTCTCAATCTTTATTTGACATAATTATTGTCCATATTTTTCCAATGTATTTTACTTACTTTGGACGTATACACGTGACTGTCAGATTGTGAATATGCAAGAGAAGAAGATCTACACTTAAAACTGTTTGAATAATCTTGTGTCAAAATATTTTACTAAAGAATAAAACAAAGTGTTTGAAGAGATAGATTTATATATGTATGCAAGACCTTGATTGTTTATTTCAAAACAATCTATTGTTCGAAATCGATTTTAAATATGATCTTAGGACTTATGTGTTCGATTGTTTTTTTTTTATAATGATAAAAGATACAGTGATGTTAGTTCTCCGGATTATAGAAGTAAAAGAAACATTTGAAGTGAACTAATCGATTAAAATATTGTCGAATGTACCATCGATACTCAAAATGATTGCTTTTATAAGTTCTAAATATCAAGATATGTATAGTAGATTCATTATTTATATGATATTTTGTCGTGAACAAAGTGATATTTGCTATCCCATACGTAAAATCTTACTCAATAATATGGCATGATTGAGTATAGATATTGAGAGGAAAAAGGTATAAAATACTGAAAAGTCGAATATTCACAGAGCAGGATTAATATTCTAATAAAACCTTAGACTATTATGTTGCTTATTTAAAAAGTCTGATTGTTGAATCATGAAGTTCTTCACATTCATGCTCGGTATCGTCTATTATTACTAGATTTCTTCTTGTTCATTCTCTGTAGAAAAAAAAATAAAGATTTCTATTAATATTGTTAATATGACCCTCTTGACAGAACTGTTTCATATTCATCAGGACAGACACGACGAGTAAATTCATCGACACAAGCCATTCGAAGACGTTCGACAGTTGCTGGTGAATGAAGTGTAAAATAGCCTGATAAACTTTGTTGTTCTCGATAGACTTGACACGCTTGTTTTAAAGCAACAAAAGCTGATGCAGCAAGTAAAATTGACGGTTCACCAATACCTTTCGAAGAATAGATGGCTCGCGGATTTAATGAATTAGATAATAATGAAACACGAAAATCAATCGGAACATCACTAAACGATGGAATCTTGTAAGTATCAACTCCACAAGTGTATAATTGTCCTGATGGAATCCATTTATTGAATTTTTTATCACCCCGGATGAGTTCTTCCATAGTAAAAAGTCCAACTCCTTGTATGAAATTGCCTTCAATTTGACCAGTATCAATTTGTGGATTGAGTAATGTTCCAACATCCTACAAAAATTAAAACTACAAGTATTGCCAATCATAAATTTTAACTTACCATCAGTATATCAACGTCACGCTGCTCCTTGTGTAAAATAATTGTAATTAGCTTTATTATTTGTAAAATCAGCACTGAACATATTCGGTGTTATATAGAATCCACGTGCAAATAAATCAATACGAGCAAAATAAGCTTGTTTTACAAGATTTTCCTATGAAATATTAGCATTATTATCAATAATAAGTGTATCTAATCGTTGACGAATTTGTTCACAAGCGTGTCTTACAGCCATTCCATTAAGATCTGATGAAGTTGATGCACCTGTCGGAGTTGTATTATGAATTTTATCTGTCGCTGTTTCACTAATTCGTATTTGATCAACACTGCAATCTAATACTTCAGCAACTATTGCTATCATTTTTGTATGTAATCCTTGACCGATTTCTACACCGCCATGACTAATTACAACTGAACCATCTTTATAAACATGAACAAAGGCTCCTGCCTGATTATAATGTTGAATTTCAAAACCGATGCCGAATTTAACTGGTACCATACTAACACCACGTTTTCGATATTTATTTTTTTGATTAAATTCTTCAACATTCTGTTGTCTTTGAATAAAGTCACTTGATTCCTTAAGTTCATCCAAAATTCGTGGAACATTCCAGTTTTCTAAAATTTGGCCATAATGAGTTGTATCACCTTCTTTGAACAAATTCAAACAACGAATAGTAAATGGATCACATTTTAGATATGCAGCAATATGTTCTACTATTGTTTTACATGCTAGCATAGCTTGCGGTCCACCGTAACCACGGCAACCTGAAATTGGGAAAAAAACCGTTTTATTGATCTGAAATAAATTTTGTAACAAACCAGTGTTTGATGGTAAATGTGTTTTACAAACATGACCATGAATTCGAATATTAGAAAATTTATATGAATTCCCCATATGAAGCATAGCACATTCCATAATACTTTTTGATAAATCTAACGTACAACCAGCATTATTCCACATTTGAATATCAAGTCCTAAAAAACGACCTTCATTAGTAAATGCTACTTTATATTTAATTTTAAATGGATGCCGATGTCCACTTATTGACATATCGACAGATCGATCAAGATTGAGACGAATAGGACGAGCAATTTTAACAGCAGGTACTACAACATCAGCACAGAGAGGAATACTAAAATGAAACAAAATCATTATTATCTAATACATTGAGTGAATTGAAAAACTCAAATTTAAATAATAATAAATATAAGAATAATATTGATATTTCACAGTAATATAAAAACTTTGTGACTAACATTTAACTGATTATAGCTAGTGTAATTAAAAAATGTTAAAAATAGACCAGAAAAAAATCATTACGATCCATATTAGACTCTTTTGTCAAACACGAAAATTCCACATAGAAACTGTTATGTTAAACATAAGACAAATATGATAGGCTTAAATTGAAAGAATGAACTACTTTACTTACGGTCTTGTTCCTTTGCCACCTAAATGCTCCACCAATTCTTTTAACATGGCATGTTATATGATAAACATTTCGTCCAAGAACAAATGCTATTATTTCTTGAGTATCAGTAGGATTTTGTCTTCCTGTATATATATTTATTTCTTTATCATCATTTGACGGTATAACCATAAAAGAATTTGTTTCCATATAAAAATGTTCTTGACCACCAATGTATAATGTATCTTCTAAAATTTGTTCAGTATTTTGAAAGACATCGTCAAGATCACCTTGCTGAAGAGATATTTCATCACCAAAATAAGATGGATGAATAATAGCATCTTCAATAGAGAAAATTCTTGGTGACAATAAATCATAATCAATTTCAACAAGACTTGCAGCTAAATTTAGTTTAGCTGCATGTTCAGATTCACAAACAATAATGCCAATAATAGCACCAACACAAAGTGCTATTGATGATACGAATACTTCTTCACCAGGTAAAAATTCATCTAACTGATTCGAACCTGGTACATCAGTATAACCGACAAACGATACAAATCCTGCAACTTTTGAAGCCTCCTCAATATCTATACATAAATTAATTTTAATAAAATTTAAACAAAATATAAATAAAAAAAACAATTTACCAATATTTTTAATTCGCGCATTTGCTTTTTTACTAAGTACAAGTGCAGCATAAAGTGTATGAATGTGAGATGGCATGTGGATAGGTGTGGGTGTGGGTGTGGGTGTGGGCGTAGGTGTGGGTGTGGAGTGTAAGTGTGGGTGTGGGTGTGGGTGTGTTAGTGTAGATGTTGAATTCATCCACACCCACACCCACCCTCACACCCACACCCCACACCCACACCCACACCCCACACCACCCACACCCACATCCGATGCAAGAATGTGACTCAACAAGCTCGAAACACTCAACACGAGAAGAATCCATCAAGCAGACAACGCGCCAATACTCCACAACCGTTACGAGAAGCTCGATCATTGACATAAGTAATGACGAGTAGTAAACAAACATTACAATCGCATACATCGAGATCATGACGTAAATGAACGACAAAGTAATTCAAAAAGCATTATTTACATAATAATTCACAACTGATAAAACAGCAAGATCTACCAGCGTTTCGCGGCATCCACATCGAGAGAAACGTGATATAAGTCCTTCCGTGGCACCCACATTCAGAGAGACGTCATGTGAGTGATTTTGCTACACATATATCGAGAGAGACGCAATGTAAGTCGTTTTCCGGTCACTAAAGTCAGATCCTGGTAGACTGTGCTGTTTTATCAATTGTGAATTATTTTGTAATTAGTGTTTTCTAAATTACTTTATAATTCATTTACGTCATCCAATGCATACATCAGTTAAGGAGAAATGTCGAAAATTACGACGTTTGAAAAATCAAAACATAAATATCTTTCGACCAGGCATGAGTTGAAATAGAAATAAATAAGTTAATCGAAGATTATACTTATGCGAAGAATGGAAACAAAATCGTTGCAATAACAGACAATAACAATGATCAAATACAAAAGACAAAAACAGCTATTACAATAATTACTGAAAATACGAAAAGAAAGAAGAAAAAATCCAATAAACATATAATTATCGATGACTAAACTATTGGACCAAATCATCCAATCTACTTTTTTCAACATCTACGTCTACAGTTAAAATAGAAGTTCAATGTCAAGAAACAACAAAGATGCATCCATCATTCACTCCACCTCTTCGATCAACAACAACATCTAGATATCTATCGAAATTTCTGTCAATCTTTTCTGACACTTAGATTTGAACATAACATATGACCAGTAAGTTCTCTAAGACACAATCATCTAAAAAACAAATCGATTAGTGTTTCTCTTTCTACGGATCAATCAAGAAACAAGTATATAAAAAAGAGACCACAAATGAATACGAATTATGTCAATAATTGGCTCAGAATCGTTTGATACAACTTTATCGACCATATGATCAAAGTACAATTGAAGTAATCGTACAATCTCCCTTAGGTCCATCCAAACTCTTAGCATTGGACACAATCGATCATAATCGTAAAGAATTTGTTCAATTGTAACTAAAATATTCATTCAATAAAATACTTGTCCATTATTAAGAAATCTCTCTAAGAAAAAGAAAAACAACAACTTTTCGTTCATAATCTTCTCTATTTCAGATAGAATCTTGTCGACGAAAGTCACAACTGGAACAAGATATAAAATCCTACCACAATTTCAAAACCTATCTATTGCATATGGATTCAAATACTATTGATTCAAATCGTGCAGAACAGATCGCGTACTCACTAACTAGCAATGAACAAGGTGGATATCAACCAAGGACATTACAAGAACATAATCATGGACGATATGCTTATTTACCTATATTTCCAAGCAAATATGATGGTCCAAATGATTGCTTACTCTTGGCTAATGTACCAGGTTCGTTTTTTTCATTCAATCTATACTGATCATAAATCGTTTCATTTCATGGTCTTTTAACGAATCGTCTTGCATCTCATGAGATCACTCGACGTCAACATGGAGCAGACACGTCGGATGCACTAATGCTGATGAGCAAGTACAATTATTCTGATGGATTTAGTTTATCTGAACAAGATGCTGTAGAACTAGCTACACGATTACAAGTAGGCAAATCAATCATTACTTTCAATGCTGATCAACTTCGTCGAATCTGTTATACTCTTCTTGCATTACATGAAACATTTCGACGACATGTTCTATTTAAAAGCGATGTTCCTTTAAAAGAACCAACACTGAATTCGAAACAAATGGCTATGGCATTGGAATTCTATCTACAAATAGATGGTTAGGCTTCAGGGTAGATATATATGTTTCATATTCTTTAGTGGATCTATTCTACATGAAAACTTGCTCATTTCGAGAAGCTGAACCTCAATCTAACATGGAAGGTCTATTCTGTGGAAGTGATGAACCTCAAGCAAGATATGCATTGGTTCCATGTGCTGATCTCTTTTGGTCATGTTGTCTTCCGTTACATACTTACAAGAAAAGTCAATCATGGCCTATCGTTGATTTTACTTCAAGTTCAATGCATCGATTTCTCAACGGTTATACTACCTATCTCAATTGTTCAGCAGTATGTTGTTAATCGAACATTTCATTTCCATCAATATAGTCTTTTGTTGAAATTTAGACATGTACTACATCAAATATAGTCTATGCTATGACATGTCCATGTGGTCATTATGATTATATTGATTCAACAGCAAAAACATTGGCTGATGCTATGGTTTGTAAGTATAAATCGTCTTACGATAGTCATGGGCATGTCTTTATTTCTCTTCTTCTTCTTCTTATAATGTAGATCATCGGCAACATGGTAACCGAATTATACATGAAAAATTGACGGGTAGTCCTCTATTTCGAGGATCACAGATCGATCCAGACGAGAGAGAGTAATGAAAGACATACGATCATTCCTTTGACTATGCAATATATTCTATGTTTTTTTTTCTTTGTCTTCATTGTTGTAGGAAATAAATGGCTAATCAGATGCATCTCTATCAACATTCAGCTCGATGTCCAGCAGCACTTCGCTCATTTCTCGATTGCAATCCCATGTATTGGTGTTTTATTCCTCAACCATGGAACGTAGCATTGGAAGAAAATGTTTCTGATTTCCCAAATGCTTTCACTACAGATCCCAATCTAGCTGCTGTGATGGCAACTACTGCCATAGACAATCGTAGAGTAGCTTTTTATCTAGACAATGTACCATCACCACCAGCTGCCTATGCCTTCTCATATCCACAGATACAAAAACAGCGTTCATTTTTCGAGCAATTTGTTACTTACTCTATTCATCAGCGACCTTATATTGACTTGGTCTTGTATAAGGTGGCAATCATTGCTGTTCGTAAGTAAACTTTTCTTTATGAACTAACATCATCATCATCATCTTTATCATTATTGATTTTTCTTTTTCATTGATTTAGTACCAGATGATTGTTCGATTATATTACGATACATTATCGAAATATTGTTTATTATTCATGGTGAAACTAAATTGAATATGATTTACCCGCTTGGCGGTGATGTTGAAAAACGCTATGGTCGTCCCTATGATCTTGTTTGGTGTGCTAATTTGAATCATTCATTGACATGAACTATAATATCAACTCAATGACATATGAAAGTGATAAAATCACTATTATTTATAGGATATAAACAACATTCATCATTTCGTAGATAATTATTACTCTTTAGTGTTTGTAGTGTGTTTGTAAAATAGTCAACTCGAAAATAAATGCATATTTGTTGTGTATTTTAGCTCATATCATAATCATATACTATTCTATTTCAGATTAGTAATATCCATGAAATAGACAGCATCGATTCTCTGCTCACCTGAGCAGTCCAATGATAGACATGTGTTAAACCATGATACATTATTAAAAAACTACCAACAACTTCTCACATATTTGATTGATGCACAACTGGACCATAAGAAAACAACTCGAATGGAACGATACATTAAACAATAGAATCAAAACTTTCCTTGATCATCTAACCATCAGCTATTAATATTAAAATACAATTATATCAATAAAAATATACAGGTCCTACATGATTCTGTAAGTAAACCTCACAATCTAACAGAAAAACATTTTAGACTGAATTGACACTCATCCTTTTCAACTGTTTTAGCAATTTAGAATAACTCAGTTGCTATTTTTCATGCAGTGCTTCATTTCGATTCAAATGCAACATCACTTAGTGAGATCTTCGTCCAATACTATTCTCCGTTAGTAACATCGATCTCATGAAATTACTAGTCTTATCAACCACAGTAAAATATACCAAAAGAAAAGAAAAAATGACCTATTCAGTGATAATCTATCATTCATTCCTGTGTAACATCAGTCACAGCTATCTCAGAATCGATTCATTAAAACCCGTGCATTAGATTAACAATTTATTTGCTAACAACAATTCGATCGCTTAGCATTGACATCACACTGTCCATAAACCATGAGCAACCGCTCCGATATTTAACTGAGCAAAACCATCAAATGATCTCCATATGACTTCCATGCAAAACTCTAGCGGGCGAGCTTCACTATAATCGTAACTCATGTAAGTGATACCAAAAATCTTATTATTCGTCTTTCACATCCAAGACTATCTTGTTCACATGCGAACGACTCTGAGAACAAAACATTCATATCTACTTGCATTACATTACTTCGGCTTCTCATTGTCCATTTATAACGATCTAACGATAGACAACATTACACCCAAAACATAACTCAAAACAACTCCGACATATGAAACCATCTGCATAAGATCATTGAATGATAAACCACTGTTTTCTCAAAAACCATCTCAACCTAATAAGAATCCACTCAAACTCATATAAATATCCAAATTCCTGAAACCCATTCAGTACCAACATCCCTACTCCCTACTGAATGTCTGAATACAACTTCGCGCAACAATTATACTACTACCAACTCAATCAGATTTCACGTCAAATCGAAATACTTGAAATATTCTGGTAACTCTTCACAATCTTGACACGATTCTTTTTTGATTTTCTCGTCGAAAACAATTTTAGTATTTCGTACTCATCTTTGGATCATTTGTACTGATACACTCGCCACTTAATAAGATGTATCATCAAATCAAAATACTTCAACTATCGTGGTATCTCTTAACGTGCCTATCCATTTGATAAGATTATTTTCAGTAAGATCGAAATACCCTGGATATTATGGTAGCCATACACACTCATGAAACATATTCAGATAAAATGACTTGAACAAATGTCAACTCCTCTGATAACCAGTGATATTCTTATGAATAAACGACAACCTCTTCATCTGTTGACTTTATCGAAAAGTGAACACAACAAAAATGTGTTCGTATTACTTGATTTTTAATTTTTTTTTTGTTTTCATCAGTGATGATATCTTGTTCTTATTACTATTTTTTCTGTAGGACACGATACTATGGACCATCTTTAACAAAATGACATCGGTCAATACTACATGGATCAATGAATATTGTTCGTTTTCAATTTTTTACTCGTAGAAGTTGTTCGTTTGCAATAGAGTTGTATTAGTATTGAATAGATGATTTAAAAAATACAAGCGTATTTCGGATACTCTATCACATAAGCTTATGTTGATTGGTTTCGTTTTGTTTTTAGATAATTTCAATTAATAGACATTGTTTCCATAGGAGTACGATGACTGACAAGCGATATTCCAATGCTCAAGCTCATTGCTGAAGTCAACTTTCGGCTAGTCAAGTACGCACACCACCCAACATTTTGCATCCTCCGTCCCAACAACAACCACAAATAGTGACGACGAAGCAAAAAAAGAAGAAAAGCTGTGGTGATAGAGCAGAACAACATTTTCAACGAAGATTGCGTCAACGAAACTTGGATGAAGAAACCAGGGCATTATTAGTGCAAGCAAGAGTTGAAAGAAAACGAGAACAACAACAACAAACTGTGCTTGAAACTGAAATAGAAGTAAACGAAATTGGTAATCAAATGATCAACATGACACAGGATAAACAAATGATGGTAAGAACATTTATCAAAAGATAAAAACTAACTATATCAATGATTTCTTTTGTTTTCTAATGATTAGGAAATTCCATTAAATGACGTCATTCCTCAGTCTAATTCGAAGAAGCGTAAACGCAACGTACCGACTAAAATTGACAGACATTTAAGTAAATCATTGAGTCGATTATCGATTTCACAAGGATATTCAAAGAAGGTGAAGAAAAATGTTGCATCAAACAATGTTTTAACAAAAATGATCCATGAACTGAATGATCAGCCAAAAATATCAACAAAAAAAATTAAAGTCTACTTTCGTACCTCAATATTTGACAGTATCCAATCGGAAATTTAAAGAAATATTATCAAAAGTTGTTCACGATGGCCATCAAATTTATGAGTGGCTAGACAATGATCAAAAGTTAAAATCCACACGTGAATTAGCTCATATATTTAACTTGATGAATTATTTAACATTACAACAACAACTATGGCAAGATTATCTTGATATCGGTATGAACGATGGTGTTTGGGCTCCACGAGTATCGAAGTCAAAAGCTAAAGAACATAATACATGTGTATCATATGGTCGATCAGAGAAATTTGTTGAACAACGTCAAAAAACAATTCAACATCAATTGAATCGCACTGATCGCCAATTACAACAACATCTTGCTCAACTACCAGAATGGACAGGAAAAGTTCAACCTTCCATTGATTCAACATTTCTCTCAAATGCCATTAAAGCAATGATAAAAAATGGTCTCTATCGCTTAAATGCTCAATTCAAACATAAACAAGCCATGTTAAAATTCGATGCTGATGATCATCACTTGATTGCGGCCGTCTATGACTTGAAACCGACTGAAGAACAGGTCTGTGTCTATAGCATAGGTTCGTTATCTTCAATGGAAATTAATGAAATTGATTGTTTGACATTTTAGATTGTGCTCCTAAAAATATATTGGCAAGCCGTTGCAGATGAACAGAAAGCACTCGAGGAAATGGAAGTACTTCGAAAACGAGTGTCATTAAGACGACTTCCTCAGCCATTTGCTAAAATTCTTGATCAATCCATTGCGTCTGTTCAAACAATGCTCTCACGTCCTATTCTTAATAAACATCGACGTGCTAGTATGGCATCATGTTGTTCAAAAACAATTACACAATATAAATTTGATATGATAACTATGACCATTGCTATAGCTCAAGATACGGCTCGTGATCATGCTCAATTGGCAGTCGATACGAAAAATAAATTACGACTACTCGGCGGTGATCAAATACGATCTTCTACTGAATTACTCATCAACGCCATGGAAACTCGTGCAGAAAATATGAAAAAACGTGCATAAGAATTACTTCAATGTAAATTGATGTTTTTTTTCGAGCAGGCTCCGGTGGTGGACAACGACGAAGGCAACACATCCGCCGGAGCAATCTAAGCATTTATACAAACATCACTGCCTCATCACCTTTCATCGAAACTGATTTAAGTCTATCGCCAATACAAATGTCCATGCTTATCAAAGGTCTTAAATATATTCCACCATGTCAAAGTCGATTCTCACGTCAATCTATTGATGCTATTGTCAATGAACAATACAAGACTTTGTATTCCATTGTTCAAGGTTGCCTTGGTGATCATCGTATGCAGCTCGTAGAGCCACGTGAAAAGGAAGGTTTTTCATCCTTGAAACGAATCCTCTATGAACTTCAATCCAAAAAATTACCACGTAAACTAGGAATTCGTGCTCGACGTGAACGCAAAGTAGTACGAAGTATTATAAAAATTTTACGTCAACGACCCGACATTACTGTTCGTCGAACTGACAAGAGTAAAGTATTTTATGTAGGTAATGCTACAGTTTTTGCCGAGAAAGCATCAAAATATATGATCGAAACAGAAGCTTATCAGGAGATCTCGAACGACCATTGTATTTTATCGGAAAATCTTCATTTGGTTACTACTCTTCTAGCTTCTCTTTCAAAAAAGGGTGCTATTAATCAAGAGCAACATAAGAACATGTCTCCGAAAACAGTTGCATTAGAATTGGCACATCTTCATTTTATCCCAAAACCACATAAAGTAAGTTGCTTATTGTATCATTGCAATTTGGACGATATACATATTATCGTCGCCTTTGAATTCATTTTTATCTCTATTGTTTCATAGCCTGATACACCATTACGACCGATTGTAGCAGCTATTCATATACCAGCAACAGAAGTGTCCAAATTTCTTAATGATCTATTAGCCCCTGTATTTCTACGTGTTGCACGAAAGACCACTTTTATTAATGGTATTGATCTTGTTCGAGCATTAGAAAAATATGTTACCGATGGTCAGTTAAAACCAACGACCTTGTTTATCACTTTTGATGTTGAAAATCTGTATACAATGATCCCACGACAAGGTGATTTAGAGGCATTAATGCAATTTCTTGAACGACATTTACACAACAAGAAAATTGGAACATTGCGCATTGATGATATCATGAAAATGGCTCGTCTCGTATTGGATACAAATATTTTTACCTATGAAAATAAATATTACCGACAAATACGTGGTGAAGTTATGGGATCTGCCTTTACACAAACATTAGCCAATATTTATATGTTAGATTGGAAACAAAAATTAATACAAGATCAAGATGCAGACAAAGAAATATACGGACGGTTAGTTGAAAATCTTCGCATGATATTTAATACCATTAATGATGTTTCTATTGTTGTCTTTAGATATATTGATGATGTATTTATGACAACAAACTCAACATTCGATCAAGTTAAAGAAAAATTAGAAAATGCTCATAGAAAAGATCCAAATATTCGAATTTCATATTCCATTCAATCTACCATCGACTTTCTCGATGTCACAGTCAGCAATGATAATGGTCAATTGAAAACAACGATCTTTCATAAACCAGCCGCTGAACCCTATATACTACCTTACACATCCGATCATCCACGAAATGTTTATCATAATATACCATATGCAGCTCTATCGAGAGCGGCAAGAATCTGCTCGAATGTTGAAGATTTTGACATAGAACGCATTCAAATTGACCTATCGTTATTACTAAACGAGTATCCACCTTCATTCGTTTCTAAACATTTTCATCGATTCTTCCAACTCAACCAGGCAATGCCCGTATTAGAACGGCTTGATTCAGACGTGTACCACGAAATACATCAAAATTTACTGCATTCACCAACAAGAAAAGAAAAACAATTACAAGAGACAACCGAAGATCTTGATGCTTTACCTGAAATATTACAGAAAAAAAACCTTGGGATTCGAATGTCATGTATGCAAAATATAACTTCGAAAGTGGACCAAGATTAGCCTTTCAACCTGAATTCCGTACTTGGTGGAAACAACATTTCGGACATGCAGGTTCTAGTGTCGAACATGTCCAACTAAAGTTTGCCGTCAGAACTAATCATACTCTCGAAGATATGTTTGTGCACAAGAAACCTCCAAGACATATGCTGAAACGAAAACCAAACCTAATCCTACAACCAACAGCTAATAAAGACAATGCACTCGGTTGAAAACAAAAACTAACACGATAACCATGTCGATCATCAAATCTTATCACGAGGAACATACTAAATTTTCACCGATATAAATAAATAATAATTTGCTCGCAGCACTAAACATATTTTTCTCTTTTTCTTCAAAACTTTACAAATCGATGTACAAAACACAACTATAAATTTTCCTTCCTTCTTTCAGATATACTTCATTTTACATGACATCTACAACCGCCAACGGCTAACATTTAAACACGTCGGTATATGAACCCTCTGCCCCAAACCATTTGGACAAACTACCATACAAAACAATAACCAGAGGACATACCAATATTCTAAAACTTAAACAAGACTATTTCATTATCATCTCATCACATCAACTGCACCAAAAAAAGGTAAAACGCGTCGTAAGTATGCTTGGTTTCTAAAAAATTCAATTCTATACATACCTAGTTTTGAATTTTCTGCGATTTCTAATAATTCTTTTACTTTCTTTTTTTCTTGAAAGTTAAAGAACTACTAGTGGTCATTTTTCAAAAATTGTGTTGGAAGTTTGTTGAAAATTTTCCTTGTAAAGTTTTCACAGAACTTTTACTATTTTGAAATTTGATCGACATGCAGTTTATTTAGATTCCGAACTTACCTGAAGAATCGCCCTTAAGCAAGGCCGAAACGCGTCGTAAGTATGCTTGGTTTCTAAAAAATTCAAGTCTATACGCACCCCACCCACACCCACACCCACACCCGTACACGCTGAAGCAAAACGAAGGTGTCCAAAAAGATAAAGTACTGAACTAGAAGACAATTGATAAAAAAAATTCATCTTAATGACTTTTTTCCTAAAAGCTTAATATTGACTCAGCTTGTAGAGCAACAATTTGAAAATTACTTCATGAATAGCTCACCAACGGGTTTCTTGATTTTGCTCAAAATATTGATGTACATTCATTTCAAATAAATATATAACCTATTAAAGAATTCGTTTTCCGTTCATGAGAAATTGTCAAAATTTGATTCTATGTTGAAAGGCAGTTTTCCTTCTACTAACACGTTTTGAAGTACATCTAAACTCTAGAAAACTTGTACTTCAGCTGACATGCAGTAAAGTTTTAGGAAATTTTCACTTTATAACATAGCCATGTAGTATAATAAAGAGCGCTACTTAAAACTGATTCAGATCTTCCTTCAGCTTTTTCTTCAATGGTACGAAAAAGTTGCAATTCATTCTTATCTGAAATACCAAGGGCAAATTCTTTTTGAATAAGACCAATCAATTTGATGCAGAATGCTTTGGTATTAATTAATGTTTTTAAGCAACGCAATAGGAACGAAGAACACAAAAATGTAGCATATTAGTAAAAAACGAGAGTATCATTATAGTCTAAAAAATTGCCCATTATCGCTCATCTTGATGATAATGTATATTGAATTGTTGCTGTTGTATCCGAAGCCCAATCTTGAGGTATTGAATATTCTTCAGTTGTTTCTAAGGATAAAGATATATTCACTGTCATTCCCAATTGTAAAGTTGGTAGGCCTGTATCTTTGTTTAATAAAAATCCTTGGAATGGTGCTCGCATTTCCAATTCGTTGCCTTTTGCACTCCGCGCATAAGTTATGATACCATTGAATGGTCCAGGTGCACAGTCTTGAGAAAAGCAAACATAATGATTATCATATGGAGCAGGTAACTCATATGGTCCATCTAAACATCTTTTCGTTTCATCTGGAGTTGGCTTTTCTCTCCAATAAACGTATTCAGTGTAATAATCATAATAGGCACGACGAAATGAAAATCTATTTTGTATATTTTCTTCTCTTGTATAGTTGTTTTCATTGGTAGTATTAGCAGCATGATCAAGACAATAGTTTTGATTAAATGTACCATTATAGAATTCGATTTCAAAATTTCCATCAAAGCCAGGCGCAGTTGGATAATAACCACCTTCATGTAGCCAATAACCTGTTGTGTCATTCATGTCGATATTAACTGTCGTTATTATATAAAATCTTCCAGCTGATGGTTTTGATGGATCACTCTCGTTAAATAGACCCTGTCCAATTGAAGTCTTACCAATGACTCCATCATCAACCACACGATAATATACATATAATGACGAATTATCGTGAGCTATTTTAAATTCAACTATGTTTACATTTGGATTATAAATATGTTTTGGTATATCAGTTTGTTTTCGTGAATCTGTATCATGACAATCTGGAATTTTTAATGAAGGAAACCATGGACTTTCTTGATAAACCGTACCATCTATATTATCCACTGGGTCAGTATATGATCGAACATCTAACCAATCATCAAAATCCCCATCAACTACTATATTTCGATTTATTGGATCAGGTTTCAAAATGTGAATTATAGAAAACATAAGTAGTATTCTATTTAATAAATTCATTTTTATTGTCAGCTACTTTTAGCAATGAG
>CAJNOP010002141.1:0-19788 GCA_905250075.1 Rotaria sp. Silwood1 | reverse complement strand
TAATGATGGCCAATCTTCTGGTGAACCTGCTCTTAATATTTTGCTTGCAAAAAAGGACAAGATCTCAATAAATCAATATCAAGATAGTTGTATATTACTAAGATACTTTCGTTTTATAAGGTTTCTAGAGTGAGGAAAGTTTGATGATTTTTCGACCAGGTTCTTTATCATTGTCTTCCTATAAAACTAATAAGTACTATACAAGGTTACATCACTCATTCAGATGATAAAACGACTTGTTATTAAACTTGAAAAGAGAGCATCTTACATATAAGTTAGTTTTCAAATGAAAGTCACATCTTTCTACTATAATTCTATCAGATTTTGTGAAGACTTTGATTTTAGTATGACAATAATGTTGTTGAAAACGTAAACAAGGTTTTCAACACTTTTGATTGAAAAAAAAACTCAGTTGATTAAACAAGAGGAAACTGAACATGAATAGTTTCTTCATATGTTTATTTAAATTGTATTATTATCTTTGAGAGTATCAATGTATTCTTCTAGAGTCATTATGCATAGTTTATGTTTTAGAACAATTGTAAGCTTAGTGATGGAAGTATTCATTTGATCCAACTATACCTAATCTTGTTAGCTTAAAGTATAGATTAAAAAAGTTTTCGTGAATATCTGATACTTTTTTTTCTAGAGAAGTAAACTTTTATGTTGATAGTCTCATTTCAATGTTCAATATGTAGATCTAAAAACTTAACATAGTAACAGCTCTCAAATAGCCAACTAAAACATAAAAAATGTCCTATAATTTCTAATTTTCAACAAAAATTAGTTTATATGCAAATAAAGAGTCATATATACTCGGCTATATCTTGATGACCTTCAAACACTCAAAACGACAATGTTTTAAATCCCATATGATCTAACGATATCATGTCTTTTAATAATAGTGATATAAAAACAAGAAGCATCATAACTCAAAGCTTAAAACCGATCAATAATTTCTTTTAAGATAATCCAATGAAATATACAAATTCATTACAGATAATATCATACAATTATACGAAATTCATATTCATAGTTATTTTGATTTCTTCTTTGACAGATATTATTAGTAACTATGCACGTCATCACTTAACTTCAATACAATATAAATTATTTAAAACGAAGAAAAAAATCCGACCATAATGTATATTAAATGGAAACGAAACGTTGAATGCAGAACATTAGAATTTTCTATGAAAAAGCCGAAAAACAAGCTTCGAACGAAAAAAAGCTAGTTAGCGCAGCTTCAAAGGAGCTGAAATGTGGAACTCACATATGTCTTTTAGACTTATTATAATAATATTTCATCTGTAAACTGAAAGCGTTCTGTTGATTAAAATGATTCTTATAACTCATCACTGACATAAACAATATTTTATTATTTATTTGTACATTTGAAACTGCGACTATTTTTTTCGTTTGAGCGTGCCCGATTTTTTCTATTAGTGTTGCTATATACTCGATAATAATCACTTTTTTGTTTGTTTTTTACTTGAAATTTTTTCATCATCAACTATTTCATAAACACGAGTCTTACAATAATACATTTAATATATATTAGCGATTCTTACAATACTTTTATACATCTCAATTAATTCATCAATAATGATCTTGTTTACTTTTGACACTAATAAAAAGATCGAGTGATGTTTCTTGTATTGATTATATCGTCGGTACGACAGATTAATACTTATTATCGCTGTTCATCGTTGATTTTTACCATACAAGTTTAAATTCTTAAAAAAGCCAACGATTATACTATTAACAATTTTGTTAAGTGTATATGAGCTTTTCTAAATAATTATGAAGACATTATAATATTGTATAGCAGGCAAATTCATATTCTTCATACCGTTCAAGCCTATTTCTATTGCTAAGTTTAGCTTAAGTTTTTTTGTGTGCAGTTGCTGAGAACTATAATAGGGAGTGTCTGTAATGGGGGTTGTCTGTAATGGGGCATATGTCTGTAATGTTCTCTTTTCCGTTACTATGTGTCTGTAATGGGGAGGGGAGCTGCAAAACCTCGAAATGAAAACTTACACTCACTATTTTCTTCGAAAATATACATGAGTTCCACGAAAACTCGAAAGAAAAATAAGTTGATCATGTAATATGTCGAAACTCCTGAGATATCATTATGGACCAGTATTCATTTTCTTTCCTATTACAATTTCTCATGTTTTTTCTTTCGTATTTTCTTTTATAGTTTCGTTGATTACCTAGTAGTTTTCCTCTAATAAGTCATTGCATGAATGAACATTCTAGAATATCGAATAGACACAGAATACTAAAAAACAAAGCAACAAAGAAAAATCGAGATAATGCCTTATGATCATATATATACTCGCTTTGAGACATTCTAATATCTATTTCTTCATTTCTAGTTACGAATTCTTCGATTGTGAAATGTCCAATAATACAAGTTTCATATCATTTATTTATTCTAACAAAGGTGGTTCTCAATTGATTCATGATGGCTAACTGAAGAAGTTGAAACTTCTGTTAATAATTTATGTGCAAAAGCAGATCCAACAGTGAAAAAAACAACTTCGCTATTTATTTTTATATTTTGATGACAACTGGATTAATAATATACTAATTGAAATGTGGAATGCTCATGATTATCAACATCCAACTAATAATATATGTGAAAACATATACATTCTTTCTTTTACAACATTCGATGAAAATGTCTATATTTAGAATTTCACAATCGATTAAATCAACGAATGCAAAGAGCACATACAAATATATGGCCATTCATCAGATGCATCGTTAGTGAAGAAAATCCATTTCAACACTTATACGCGTGAATGAGTACAGATACTAAGCATCAATCAAGTTCAAGATCTACTAATGGTATTCAAAAGTGTATCAATATTCTTATGGTCCGTTACAATACCAACATTGACATATAGTAATTTTTGGATAAATTTTTACTGCTCAACACGAGAAAAACATAAACTTTATAATAATCGCGCACATTTGAACCTATCGAAGGATTCATTTTTATATAGTTGTTTATCATTATCGATAAACTATTTTCCCTTTTTCTTCAATCAAATAAAATAAATATTTTATATTTTCTCTCTAACATCGCGTAGCCGGGCTGAACGATTATATGTGTGCAATACATATTCACTAGTTATCGAGTTCAAATCTCGGTGACAATAGTCATGTAATGATCCTGAACAAGTCACTAATCCGCAGTTGCCTCGGATATCTTTATCTGTTAATATAGCAAATAAACATTCAATATATATGATAACTCAACTACGACCTTCTTCTCTGAGGATCTCGTGCAAGTCAACAGTCGGAACTGAAAATGGAGCGTTGGACAGAAAGGAGTGCAGGCGACGCTGTACAGAAAAAGACAATAGAAGCCAACCATGAGCGAATATAGTAGAAAACCATAGCAGCTCGGATGTCACCAGAGTGAAACAAGATCCGTGTCCTCTGTCGAGTTATCAGCGCAGAACAGAAAATTTCACATGCAAGAGACGTGGGACTACTGCTGAGTATGAGAATAAAAAAAGCACTCATAGGATACAATTCGATTAGCTCAGAAATTATAACAGATAAATTTAAGATAACATTATTCCAAATTACGGTAATACATGCATATGCACCAACATGCGCGTTCTCAGATGATGAAATCCAAGAGTTCTACAGTACATTCGAGGACGAATTAATAAAAATAAACAGAAAAGTTATAGTTATCATAACAGGTAACTGAAATGCAGAAGTTGATAGCGATAAGACACACTAGAAGCAGGTAATAGGAAGATATAGATATGATGATAGGAATGACAAGGGAGAGCGCCTCTTAGAGTTCGTAACAACACACAATCTATGCATCAAAAAAAGGAGATTCCAGCAAAAACCACAGCGAAAATGAGCTTAGACGTCACCAGATGGCGTACACAAAATTATGATTGACCTAGTTCTTATCCAACAAAGATGGAAATCATCGATCATAAATTGTAGGACATTCCAAATTGCTGACATCTGCTCTGACAACTCACTAGTACTGTTTCAAATAAGGTTGCAACTCAAAAAAAAATGTATAAAAAGTCAAACCAATGTGTAAAATCTGATATGAGCCAACTAAAGAAAGGCAGAATAACGCAATCTTACAGTAACAAATTAGCAAAGAACATAGAAAAATTGAGCTAACAGATCATCTAGACGAGTACGCGAAAATAATAGAAGAATGTTATCAAATAAGCAGCAGATGCAATAATATCTGCTACGAAAACAACCAAGAGATTTTGGATATCCGAAGAAACATTAAAAATAGCACATGAAAAACGAAAACTGAACCAGACTAAGGACACTTCGACTCAGAAAGCACAAGAGTACTGAAATATCTACAAGTAAATTAAGAAAAGCAGCAAGATAAGACAAAGAACAGTGGATACACCAGTAGTGCGAAGAAATTGAAAAACGTTTAATCATTGGGAATACTAAACAACCATACAGCCTAATAAAAATGGATTACATGTTGTCGGAGAATATCCCCGAAAACTCAATTATGTCCTAGGGTAAAAGATGTAGAGATAGATAGGTATAAAAGATATAGGAGGTATAGGAGGTATAGCAGATATAGCAGATATAGAGATATAGGAGATATAGGAGATATAGAGATATAGGAGATATAGAAGGTATACTACTAAAGGCAATATGATTGCAAATAGTGTTTTTGATGTAACTTTTCGAAGGAACAAAATAGAAACATGCGGTTTTCACTGTCAGAAAGAGGAAATTAAGACACATCGAATCATATCTTATAGACTGGTCGACTTAGTTTTTCTCCAGATTTCAACTGAACGTTTTCTAAAAGAACGTTCTTTATACGTGACTACGAGGAATTTTCAACTGCCTGATATGTATTGAAAGCGACAATTGAAGATCTATAAAACTAAGCCCTGCTCAGATACTAAAATTCAGTTGTTCAGGAGCTAGAAGTATTCTATTAGAAAGGAGAAGCCGGCGTTCGTAATAGTTCTTCTTAAAATGAAACTATTTTATCTTGTTTCTATTTGATGAAAATAGATTTTTCCACTGATCATTTTTAGAAAATTGATTGTAAAGCACTGAAAAGCAAATTTATAGAAAGCTTAAAAAATTTTTTCATGTGTTGATAGCCTCAGTTTCCGAAGTCGCAAACTGCGTCACTCTATCCTATTTCTATCAAAGTTGCATGAAACTCCGATTCGCAGTCATTGCGCCACCGGTAGACGAGCGGTATACGACATTTATACACCTAACAGTGGGTATGTACATAATATAGCAAGCACATATTTATTTCTCTTATTGATTTTTCCGCGGAAGCGTCGATCAATTAAATAAAAATAAAACCATGAATCAGAGTTCAAAGTCAAGGACTATATAAAGAAAGTCTTCACTACTACACTAATATCTGCAATCTATTCCATATCTTCTACCCCCCTTCTTCACAATCCACTTGAGTTTCGACTAAAAGTGTTTAAGGAAATCATATGCACGTTGCCCACCGATAGCCTAACACCAACACTTTTTTCACTTCACAAGGAGTGTATTCTAATTCAACCATATCAATGCCTATAATATAAGCACTTTTGTTTTCCAAAGCAAACTTCGCTTCCTTCTAACTTTGAACAACATATATTGAACAGAAAATTCATCCATCCTTTCCAGCGACCGACGTCAGCATTTCGTCTAGTACTAAACGATAGGATTAAATTTGAACCAAAACTCTAATTTTAACCTTCAACTTAACGTTACAACATAAACCTTATCCATCTCTTCACCTGTATAACAAATACACCGCCTAAATCTGCGTATCGCTCTGTTCATTGCCCATAACAAACCTTCCTTCGCCGCACCCTCACCTGCGGCGTTTGTGTGCGGGTGAGTTTATGTGTGAGTTGTATTTGGTGAAACTCCCTTCGCTGCACCATCGCCTGCGGTGTTTGTGTCTGAGCGAGATTATGTGTGAGTTGTATTTGGTGAAACTTCTTTTGTGGCACCCTTATTTGCGACGTTTGTGTGCGAGTGTGATTTTGTGTTGGTGGTTATCGATGGAACTTCATTTTACATCATTTTTGCCTGCTTCAATGTTGTGTGTGTGTGTGTGTGTGCGTAACGTTTAGATGATCATGATTCGTGAAACGGTTTCAGTTTGAAACTTTACAGTAAAGGGTTCAATTTTCTAGGTGTGAGTATGGGTAATTCATTCATACTAACACCCACATCCACAACCCCAGGAAAAAAAGCACTATTTGTCACAAAAGCTGTCAGAAAGAACTGGCTTCTATTGTCGCTTGAAATATTTATGGCTCCTAAGCAATTGAAGCCAATAATCACAATATTGCAGATTTTGTGGATCTTCTACTGTTGCTTTGAACAACTATTGGATAGTTGAAAACTTTTTGTAGTCACCAATGAAAAACGTTGTTTCAGACAACGTTCAATTGAAAATTTGAAGAAGACCAAACCGAAAAGTTCATAGCATAGGATTCGATGCCTCTTGATTTCCTCTTTCCAATGGTGAAAACCGCACCTCGCTACCTCCTTTCTTTCAAAAGTTATCTCAAAAATACTATTTACAGTCACATTGTCATTTGTAATATACGTTCTATATCTCCTATATCTCCTATACCTCCTATATCTCTATATCTTCTATATCTCCTATATCTCTTATACTTATCTATCTCTATACCTCTTACCGTCTGACATACTCGAGTTTCCATGGATATTCTTAGAAGACATCATATGGGAGGGAATCACAGAAATATAGACGAAATACTGCAGCAGCTTATACAAAGGCCATGGAGGAGGTGATAATTTGGTGAATGATCTCAGAAACATCACATCTAAGAACACCGACGAATCAAAAGATATTCTGTATACCAGAGTAAAGGAAGCAATACGTATATTGAAAAAGAACAAATGTTCAGGATCAGATAGAATCATAAACGATATCCTATAAGTGGGAGGAGAACATCTAGCACGAGAAATCCACAAACCATGGAACAAAAGCATGGTACGAAGGTACCATTCCAGAAGAATGAGGAAAATCGATCGTAATACCGATACCAAAGAAAGAAGATTTAAGTGAATGTGCGAACCATCAAACGATCGCCCTCATCAACCACACAAGAAAGGTACTGCTAATCGTGTTACTCAACATGCTCAAGTAATAACTAGAGTCATACCTCTTGAAAGAACAAGCAGAATTCAGAAAGGACAGAAGTACAATAAATTAAATTCTGACATTCAGGCTAATAGCAGAAAAAGCATAACGACAAAGAAAGAAAATCTACAACTGTTTCATAGACTTCAGAAAAGCATTTGACACAATCATACAGAAAGTCATATGAGTTGTACTTCGGTCATACGACATAGAATAGAAGATAGTGACTATACTACAAAAGATACGTATATGAAAAAGTCCAGTCAGCAGTACGAATATGGAAAAACTGTGGAGAGTGGTTCCATACAGATGTTGGAATTCGACAAGGAGATCCCCTATCACCACAACTGTTCATCTCATATCTCAAAGGAGTAATAGATCATGTGAAAGAAAAGCAATTGTGGAAACAGCATGAGTGGAACACGAATAAACAACCTGAGATTTGCAGATGATATTGATCTCATAGACGAAGACTGTAGTTTCTTACAAAAACAGTTTGAAACAATCAGAATAGCCGCGGAACATGCATGGCTAGTTGTGAACACGGCCAAAACACAGACAATGGTATTTGGTGAAAAAAGTATAGAGCAAGCACTGCAAATAGCAGGAACAACAATAGAAAAATATAGATAAGTTCGAGTATCTACGAAGCCTAATAAACATGGGACAACAACTGCTCAGAAGAAATCAGAAGAAGGATAGGTAAAGCAATTGGAGCAACGATGTTCCAAAAACATATACAAAATAGAAAGAAACTAATCACATCTAACAAACCCAAGATCCTAGCAACGTATGTCTTCAGTGCATTACTATACGCCTTAGACATCCGAACCCTTAACGAGATCGACAAAAGAAAACTATTTGCATTCGAAATGTAACAGCTACCAAAGGATATTAAGAATTAGTTGGAAAGACATCATACGAAACGAAGACATAACAAAGAAGATATCAAAAGAAGAAACGATAGTAGATGTAATAAAGAGACGAAAATTTAGATTATTGGATTATATCTGTAGAATGAACGATAACTAGCTGATGAAACACAATGTTTGCAAAAATGATCGAAAAATCTTAAAGAGGACATCCATTTAGAGAATGGCTGGACGATATCAAAGACTCTTGTTGACGTAGCCGACAAGACCTGTTGCACTTGGCACAAGACTGACACAAATGGAAAAGACTAATGAGCACCGTGGTTGGTCCTAACAAGCAATGAGTCTATGGGATATCTAGGGGTGACAGGATGTTCGCCAATAAGACATTCGTCAATGGTGAAAGTTCTGGGTGTATATTAGCGAAAGTATAGCAGACTTTCGCCAATTGACGGAACTCGAGGAGATATATTGGCGAAAGTGCACTGGACTTTCGCCAATTGCCGAAATTCCAGAGGATGTATTGGCGAAAGTGAGGTGAGCTATCTCACTTCTCACGGAACAATCTTAATATAGGATATATGTCAGCACTGAAGTTAATGTTATTAGAATATATATGTCACAGTCAAAATTAAACTTTAGGCAAAATTAAACTTAGGCAAAATTGATTTTATATTAGACACAAAATTTTAGTTGTATTTTTCGATTTACAAATAATTCTAAATTATCGTTTGCATTCAGAAACTTCAGCAGACTGGTCGACTGTTTCATTACTGAATAGATTAATAATCTTTGCATAAATATGGCAGATATTATACATTTTCTACTTTAAATTAGCAAACAAAATCTCTAATGCATAAAAAAAAACATCGTCAATTTATAAAATATTTACTTATTTCTTTTTTTTTCACGATATTTTGTCGTCTGACAAGTTAAAAAATTCTTTTGATGCCAGAGAATATCCGCTAAACAATGGTAAATATATGATGTCTACTAATTAACATCATTTGGGTCAGTTGTCTAATGATTGTCTCTTACTTTTGTCTACATTAATTATGAAATATAACTGATCACCCATGAAGATACCAATAAAAAGCAACAAGTGATTTGGACTCCTACTGTTATCGTCTTTCTCGAAAAAACAAAAATCTACTTTCGAAAAAAGTATTGATAAATCAGATTTTATATTTTATAATATTTCTTTTCTTTCCTTCTTTCCTCTTCTTTTTTATTTTTTTGGTTGGTGAAAAACCATAAAATAATTTGATGACTAATAGAAATGAGAAAGTCAGTGTTATGTATGAGTTTGATTTACTTCACATCATACAGCGTCACTTTTTTGATGATCCGTCTTTTTCTGTTAAACTAAGAATAAAAAATAACCAATCGTTTATAAGACAGTCGATAAAACAAGATGATTTTTTATTTTTATTATTATTAATTTTAATAATAGAAAAATAAATTGAGCTGAAAGCATACAATTACTACTTACGGTTTTAAATTTTCTAGCTTCTCCTTTTTTCCTCCTTGATCTCTCCTTTGTTTTTGATTTCTGTTCTGTAAGCAGCTTAAAAAATATTCTGACGGTAAAGAGATTTGAAATCACCTATTCTATTTTTATTTTCTTTTGTTAACATCAAATGATATCATTTTTTCGATAATTACCTTCTTTGTCGACTACGAGTGAAATGTAATTGATCGTCAATAAAGATCATGACAGCACACAAATCGACACTTAAATTTTATTATTTTTGTCTTCAAAAAACAAAAAACAAAAAACATTCTCGAACGATGCGATTACGGATTAAATTTTCATATTGTGAAACACGATCTGAAAGGAGTGTTGAAGTGTTTAGGGGGAAAATTGGCACCCAACCCTCCCTCCCCCCACAGACCGTGACAGACATGGCTTTTGATTCATCATAGACCGTGACAGACATTGCTCTGGACCCATGACAGACGGTGACAGACATGACTTTAGACTCATGACAGACCGTGATAGACAACGTTTAGACCCATCACAGACCATGAGAGACAGGGCTTTGGACCCATCATAGACCGTGACAGACAGGGCTTTGGACCCATGACAGACCGTGACAGAAATAACTTTAGACCCATCATAGACCGTGACAGACAGGGCTTTGGACCCATCACAGACCGTGATAGACATGGTCTAAACCCACCACAGATCGTGACAGGCAGGGCTCAGGACCCACGACAAACTGTGATAGACAGGATCTAGACCCATCACAAACTGTGTCAGACAAGGCTCAGGGAACATTATAGACTATAATAGAGGACTTTAAGGAAATATCAGATATGACGTACAACTAACATTTCATTGAAGAATATATGAAATATTATACTGTTGAGATTATATGATGTAAGATAAGTCATTATGAAGAAATATACATCAGTATGCAGAAAAAAGAACAGCTTTTAGAATATCGGCTATAGCAGTTACATCGTGTTTCACATTTTTAATCCCGCAAGGAATTGTGCTAACTGCTTTTTTATGACCACTTTTTCCTTTTCAATCCTTTTTTCCTGTTTAATCGGGCGAGAGTTAGAATATGAATTCCATGGTACAGCAACTTAAAACTTAATATTCTTCAGTTACTTGACTTACTTAATATGATATAGTGTCAACTGTTTGGCGATCATCTCTTTTTCTAAACTGCCACTGAAATTTATCCGATCATCTGTAAAATTACTACTAAAACAACAAAACAATTGATATCATATCATTATTATCATCTTCAATCAAGATAATTGTTTATTGTTCAAGCGAACAAATAATTGTCATAAATATTAATCTATGGCCATTTGACTCTGCTGCTTTTCCCACCGAATTCATACTACACCTTTACGTTTTAAAGAAATAACTAGATATACTAAAATTTACTGCCAGGAGGTCATGTTAACAATTTTTTTCAATAATGAAAATAACAAAAAAGAAGCAGGTAAGCCACCAATCAGAACGTAATTAGCAGTCCATAAATTTACCAAAATGCAAGGAACATAAGGTAGCCACTTGCGGTGTTAAAACACCGCTCTATAGTATATACATTTCTGGTTAAGATCATCAGATTTCAATCACAGTCGCCGAATTCTATATCTTCAACAACTTGATGACTATTTCAAAAGTAAAAGACCAGCGGACTCTATATCTTCCAAACGCTTATACTATTTTCTATAGAAAAAAGCTAGCGAAATCTATATCTTCCAAAAGCTAATGCTATTTTCGATCAAAACAGCAGGCTAACCCTATATCATCCAAAAGCTTTTGCTATTTTCTATAGCAAGAGCTGGCGAACTCTACATCTTCCAAAAGCTTATGTTATTTTTATATAAAGAGCTAGCGAACTCTATATCCTCCAAAAGATTGCATTTTTTTCTATAGAAGATACTAGTGAACTCTAAATCTTTTCGAACTTAATGATAATTTCAATAGAAAAGAAAATTTAGAGATTTTGTAGTTCAAATTTGATTTGTACTGTTGAATGAAATGGTTAAAGTTTGAAATATTACTAATTTGGTTCAATTAGTAACAAAATCAAGTCCAGTTCAGTTTAACAGTTTAAATGTTCAAAACTTAAGTTTGATTTTGCCTAAATCTCAATCTTGCCTGACCCATATATGTCGTATCGAAGTTAGCATGCTTATGAAAGTTATAATTTCGATAAAAATTTTATCGAAGCTGTAACTTCGATGAATTATTTCATCGAAATTATAAGTTCTATAAATTATTTCATAGAAGTTACAACTACGATAAAGTGAGATTATCGAAGTTGTTCGGATGAAGTTAAATAGGCAAATTGTTGATTATTTCAATAATATTATTAGACTTGTTAGCAAACAGATCATTTTTCTACTAATGACAAAAATTTGTTTGATAAAAAATTTAACAATTATAAACCATCAACAAATATTGAGAGTAAGCATCTTTTTATATCTTCATTTTCTTTTGTTTTGGTTCAGAAAGCAAGAGATAACTCGTAGAAAATGTGATCATAAACATTGATGAATCGTAATCAAGAATAGAAGTATAGACTAATCGTCAATATATAGAAAATAGCTGCTTTAAATAAAATATTAATCACGTATAGATCAGTTATATAAGCTAATTATATTGTTAATAACCTTTACAATCCGATCTACTCGATAATCGGATTATATAACAATAAATGAATCAGTTTCAACGAAAGCACAAGTAAATGCAAACGCATAAAGTATGTCACATTTGTTCATAATCTCAATTTAAAATTCTTCTCAATTCACAACTAATTCTGAAACCGTGTACAAATTGATGACTTTATCTGTATTGTCTCCTGTACTAAGAAGAAAGCGTAAATGTTTTAAGAACAACATTCAGATATCCTTATCAGTAACAACTAAAACATAGGCTTCAATTACATGTTCTTTGATGAAACTTACAGCATTATCGATAATACAAATTGTAATTATAAGTTTAACATATCTGATCTATACGTGGTTAATATTTTATTTATAGCAGCTATTTTCTATACAATGATGATCAGTCTATACTCCTATTCCTAATAATGGTTCATCAATGTTTGTGATTATTTTTTCTACGATTTATGTCGTGTTTTCTGAACAAAAACAAAAAAAATGAAGAGATAAAAATAATGCCTAGTCTCAATATTTGTTGAGTGTTTATTATTGTTGAATTTTCTATCAAATAAATGTTTGTCATTGGTAAACAAATGATCTGTTGCTAACAAGCCTAATGATATTATTGAAATAATCAACAATTTGTCTATTTAATTTCATCGAAACAATTTCGATAATCTCACTTTATCGAAGTTGTAACTTCGATGAAATAATTTATAAAAGTTATAACTTCGATGAAATATGTTTATAGAAGTTGCAACTTCGATACGACCTATATATATATCATAGTTTATACTCATTGATGTAGTTGAGAAAATCTGTTTTAGTCTACGTCTAATTTACGATGAAATTGTTGAAAGTTCACTGTACTTTCGCCAATGGGCGAAAGTACAGCGAACTTTCACTAATCGACAAAACTCCACGGAATTTATTGGTGAAAGAACAGTGGACTTTCTCCAATTGGCGAAATTCCACAGGGTGTATTGACGATAGTACAGTGCAGTTTCGTCAATGGCGAATGTTTTATTGGCGAAAGTCTTACTGGCGAAATTCCGGAGCCCCACATTTAGATCAAGATTCATTTTAACATCATTTTTTTATCGATTCGTCATTTTTTCTCGTTCAATTGTTTTTCTTTCGTTTCTTTCTCGTTCGACGTTTCTTTTCAATCTTTTTTTCCTTCGACATTTTGTTTCTTTCGGCGTTTTCAACGCATACCAACGTTAAGCTTACTATAACTCTACACAGAGAATATACATGTGTTCATTCATAATAATGTATTTGATTTAGAAATTAAATGAGAACTTGAACAGTTCGTAATAATATCAGTTGAAGAAGTGATCGACATAACTGCATAAATTTACTTTCTGTAATCGTCTAACGTTGCATACGATAAATTCAAGTTTTTTATTAAAGTTTCGTTAAAACAATACTCATCAATTTCAAGATGTTAAATATCAAGCTTTCGATATTTATGTACTATTGGTAAAAACATTTCGGTAGTGCACATTGGTGAAGAGTATATACACAAGGTTTCATGACTAGAAACTCATTTTTGTAGTTCTAATAGTATAATTTCCCTAAAGGAGATAGATAATCTCTTTTGAAATTTTTCTTTAAGCAGTGTGTTATGCTTTTCAAAAGACGTCATTAAGACGAAAACTTCGCTTAAATTTTGTTTACAAAATCAGAATAGAAGAATTTTTACTTCAACAGTATTTAACATATAAAAGTTATTTGATAAACAATGGATCGTACACTGTAAAACAAATTCGTAGAATAATAAACTCTAACACTTTAGGAAAGTTTTTCTAAACCCTTAAAGGGTTTATGCTGGTGTATTAAACCCTTAAAGGGTTTTTGTGCGAAAGAATTTCTGAGAAAAAGGGTATTTTAAAATAAAAAGGGTTTATTGTTCTACCCTTTCATGAAAAGGGTTTATCATTCACTGCAAAAAAGGGGTATAATAATAAACCATTTTTCACGGTGCAAATTTTCATAAACTCTGCAAGAGTTTATCAAAGCAAGGGTATACTGAAAAGAAAAATGCATCATGACTGGTAAAAAAAGGGTTTATTATACTGCACTGTAAAAAATAAACGTAGAATACTCAACCCTTGTACTTGTGGAAAATTTTCATAAACCACGGCAGAGTTAATGGTGATGTCCTAAACACTGACAGAACTTATGATTCGCAGAGTATATGAGACTAAGGGGATTTCACAACACGCTAAAAAAAGAGTTTATTGTATACGAATTTCAGGACATGGATTTATTATTTATACGGTCAAGGAATTCTTTTTCTACCCTTGCACGAAAAGGGTTTATTATTTTTGTCAACAATAGATAGACATAAAATTAAATATATTTGTTTATTCGGTTTAAATTTGAACGAACGACTTGTTGAACAAACAGTAAGTATAAAATCATACAAACAAATTTTTTCATTTTACTTAGACATCGTCGAACAGCTTGTTCAACAATAAGTAGGTACAACATTTTAAAAAATTATTATTTTTTCTTTTATTTAGATATCGTTCAATGATTCGTTCAACAAAGGTACGTTTAAATTTTAAAACGAATTATTTTTTTTTCTTTTACTTAGAGTTGATCGAGCAAGTTATCCAATAGTAACTATTTTTAAGATTCAATAAATTGATTTGTTCGTTTAGATTTGCGCCAACATTTCACTGATATGAAGACATGAATTTAGGCCCATAGTAAGTTTTTCTTAACCCTTCAGAAGGGTATATTAGTTTCCGAAATCCTTGCAAATACTCCTGAGAAGGGTTTAAGAAAGGGTTTCGGAAGATAATAAACCCTTTAAGAGTTTATGATTCTACGTTTTTTTACAGTGCATTTCCTAAATCCTTACAAGGGTTTATAAACATTTCCTAAACCCTTACAAGGGTTTATAAGTATTTCCCAAACCCTTTCCAAAACCTTTGCATGGGTATATGAGCATTTCATTAACCGTTACAAGGGTTTATAAACACTTTCTAAACTTTTGCCTAAAGTCCTACATACCTTATGACCGTCATAAACCCTTTAAAAGGGTACATGAAAGGATTTATGACTTTCCTAAACCCTTTATTAAACCCTTAAAAAGGGTTTAGGAAAATTTTACATACGGTAAAAAGGATTTATTATGCGTTACACTTCCATCAACCCTTTTTGGGTTTATTATTATACGGATTTTTTTTACGGTGTACAATCACTTGTCATCATTGGATCCAAATATTACAGAATATATCATTTTCTCTTTCATCTTTTCTTTCCTTAAGAACCTTGTCACAATTTCAGTATATCCGAGACGCTAGAAAATCTTCTAGATAAGCTGGATATGCCAAACAACTTGAAATACCCAGGACAACAGGCCTATTATTCAGCAATCATTTTCCTCTGGGAGATACCGTATCTTCACACCGCCATCTCCAATTTCCCCGCAAAGAGCACTTTTTTTTAGAAGATTAGGTCTAGGATACATCTGAGAAACGCGTCTCTCTAGGAAAATACGGTATCTCTCTACTATCTTCTCTAGCTGCTTCTGGGAGAAAATTCTTTTTCGATTTTTAATCCAAGATACATCCAGAAGACACAGCATATTCCTAACAGACACCGCATGCCACTTTTGAGATCACTAGCCATCCCTGGGGGGAGTTTCGATTTTGATTTTCTCTTCCAAAGATAGTCCAAGATCGGAGGGGACGGTTACTTTTGTCCAGAACTGTAGAACGAAACTAACGATACTGCTGCCTACTTTTCCACTTGATCTATTGGACTTTGAGCTACTTCTAATTTCGAAGTTTTCATTCTAGAGTCTAGTCTATTTTACGGATTTTTCAATAAAAACAAATCTGTCGAATTACGACTACATTCTGTTTGAATTTTGCAAAAAAAGTACAACCATATTGAAAAAATCAAGACTCTCCTTAATTATTGAGAAATTTGAAATGAACTTTCATTGACTGACAAAGATACAATTATTCAGATCGACTTGTCAGTGTAACCAGATTCTGCAATAATTTCTCATTTTATTCTTATATAATTTTTACGAATTGTTTCATCAGTTTATATCAGTATCTTTTTCATTCATCCAAAATAGTTCCTACTAATGTCGGGTTTTCTTTAAAAAAATGTCAACGACGATTTTTTGAATAACTTTTCAACTATTCATGCTATCGAGATTCGATTTTCGCTCTTGAAAAGAACAATGTTCGAGACACTGATCTTTATAAATTTTATTAGGCTAAAGAATCTTTTGTATAGTTATTTTCATATGACTATTCTATATTTCTGTCTACTTCCATGGGTTTTTGTGACGATTTAGCACTCATTTACATCGAAATGCACTCAATCTTCTTGTATTTCATGCAAAGTTTCCACATTTTAACATCAAAGCATAAGGAAAAATATCTGGAGAAAAAACAAAAAAAAACATTTGAAAATTGTAGGAAATACAAGAAAATTTTTGCTACATTTCAGCATAAATAGATGCTAGCTAGCCACAAACATTCATAGAAATAGACAAAAATGTAGGATAGTCATATAAAAAACAACTGTAGAAAAGTTTCTTTAACCTAATGAACTTTATACAGATCGATGTCCTCGAAATCACTCCTTTCAACAGTGAAAACGTGATCTCAATAACTTGAACTATTGAAATTTTATTTAGGAACTGAGCGTTGACATTTAAAAGAAAATCCAACTCTGGTTCAATGCACTAATTTTGCACAGATTCACTGGATTTTATCAGTATGAAATACTTCTTGGATAGATCAGAAAAATTTTCAGACTGATCGCATACAACCGATTGGCAATCGTTTTATCGATTGCAGCTGTGTAACATAGGGGACATCACTTTTTTAGTTTCACGTATTCCAGAGTTAATTTGCATTTATCCTGGAAGCTATCATTTGTCTTAAATTCTATAGATCACGAAAAGTCTACCTTTCTTGTTAGCAGCAATTTTTGACCCTACAACAGCACCAATAATAGCTCCACAGATGAATATAACCATCAAGAAGCAGATTGGAATGATAAATCTCTTCTTATGATACCAAGGCTGCCTTTTAAATATGATGAAAAGTCTCATGAAAAATATAATCAGATCTAATGCAATAGGACTTACTCAATTTTTGGAAAAATATTCGCACCTAAACATAAAAATATTTTTTAATGTAAAACAAATAATCAAAAACATTTGCAATACCTTCGAAAGGTGGTTCTAGTAATACTTCTTCTGGTATTAATTGTTTCAAATGAATAATGTAAAGCTCTGGTGCTGGACTCACTTGTGATTGAACTACCATATGAGTACCAGGTAAAAGAAGAACTTCATCTTCGGTGACGAAATGTGAATGAGCATTTATTGATCGACCATTGATGACTTCAACGGAAAAGAGCGTTCGGTCACCTGAAGTGCCCAAGTACATATTGTTTTCGAGTACGGTCAGTGATGTAGTACATGATGAAAATGACCACCATGTCACTAAAGTACCAGGTGGAAATTCTGCACTTAAATTTTTAGTTACTCCTCGCCAGACAGTCAATGGTGGAAGGCATGGTAGTTTAACCAGACCAGTTAAAAATAGTCTGAGATATTTGAAGTAAGGTAGAACATCTTCTTGAGTACCTGTCTTCAAAGTATAATTGAGCATTGAATAGAGACTTCGATGTGGTTTTTCCCATTCAATTGTATAGAGTCGAATAGCAGCGCTTTCGTCGATTGTTAAATTATCAGGTGGTTTTTCTGGAGTTTCTTTTAATGCCATTTCAACATACTTTGATAAATCATGAAGGATGTCGTTTAATGGAGCACATGCTTCAACTAATGGCAGCAAAGGTTCTTCGACATAGCCACAAATAGGATTTACGGATTTTTCAAAATCATTGATATCGTTTCTAATATCTGATTTTATTTCTTCTATATCAGCTTCAGCATACATAGGAATTCTTGAGCTACCATTATCAATCATCTTATTAGTATTGTTAATTGTTATTGTCTCTTGTCTTTGATCAATGTTTTCTTCTCTATTTTGTTGAGAATCATTCGTTATTTCATCATAAATCGTAATTTTTGTTTCGTCAATCAAAGTGTCATTGTGCTTTTTTTTTACTCGACGCTTCTTATTCTGATGCTTCACTTTCTTCTCCATAATTGATGAATGTTGATACTTAAAAATCAATGATTAAAAATTATATATAATCGAGAATTATTAATCATGAAAAATGTATATGAGTGACCCATTGCAACAAATCGTCATGAAACTTGTGAATATTATTATCATGTATTATACCTTTTCTTCTTGACTTAAAAGAAACAGAGTGTCCGGAAAGTACTATCCTAGTTTCAATATTTCTTTTTTTCTTGGAAAAAAATGATCTGAAAGGAGTGTTGAAGTGTTTAAGGGTAGAAATTTGGAGCAGCTCCTTCTCCTCATCTCTTTCCCACCCCCCCCCCCCCCCCCCCCCTCCCCCACCACACACACACAGACCGTGACAGATTGACCTTATGTTCATTATAGACCATAACAGACAGGGCTTTCGATCCATCATGGCCCATGCCAGGTAGGCTGCAGGTATCGTCGTAGAATGTGGTAGAAGACTTCGAGAAACTATTAGAGACAATGTATAACTAACATTTGATTGAAGCATACATAGAGTTTTGTCCTGTTCAACCTTTACAATGTTAAGTAAGCCATGATGAAGAATCATACTCCAATATACATAAATGAAGAATAATTTTTGGAAAGATCGGGAATAGCAGATGCGTCATTTTTCACATTTTTAAGAGAAGATCCGCTAGAAAACCACGCAGAAAAAAGGCAATTGACCGAGAAAAAAATATTGATTTTGGATTTGGTATTCTGAAAAGAAAGACCTTAAAGAGTTATTACTAAATCCAAAATATTAGCGCCATGTGACAATCCCTTACTGAATTCTGAAGTACACTGCGATAAAACAGTCATAGGCTTAGGTGAAAAAAAAATGGTCATTTTTCGTACTTTTAATGTGGCACAGAAGCTTTCCACTATTTCAACCTGCAAAACTGTCAAGACAAAGGCCTTCAAAGAGGGTGTCTTTTATGTGTTGCCTAGTACATACCATCCCCATTATAAGGAAAGATACCTTGTAATGAACCATGGATACCTTCATTTTTCTATTTTATTTCCAACTATAGTCATATTTTCAGCATCGATATCAATCACATAGACCTATACAACTGTCAAGAGAAGGAATTTCAAAGAGGTTGTCTTCTACATGTTGTCCAGTAAATACCATCCCTATTTTAGAGAAAGATACCTTGTAGTGAACCATGGGTATCTTGGTTCTTCCCTATTTCATTCACAACTATAGCCGTATGTTCAGCATCAATATTAATCACATAGAGCTACAAAACTATGAAGGCAAGAGCTTTCAAAAAGGTCATCTTATATATGGTGCCTAATACATACCATCCCCAATATAGAAAAAATTACCTTATAGTGAGCCATGTGTAAGTCCATTAACCAGTATCTGAAGTAGAAGCGCATGGATTTTTCAACATAAGAAGGAGTCGCTAAGATAAGTGCCTTGACATAGGCTCTCTCGTTTATGTTGGCT
>CAJNOP010002140.1:0-19790 GCA_905250075.1 Rotaria sp. Silwood1 | reverse complement strand
AAAAAAAAAATGGTACCATACCGAACCAAAAAAGGTACTTTGAACGAAAAAAGGGTTTCGTACATCGTACGGAACCTAAAAAGGTTTCGAATTCGTTGCAATTCTCTGAACCATTTTAGGTTCGGTACAGACCACTTCGAAAAACTTGAAAAAATGTCCTGAGTCAATGACAATCAATTTTAGTCACCGAAAGTTTTGTACGGAACCTTTTGAGGGTTTCGTATTGTCTTCCTAAATGGTTCCGTAATCATACAAATTTTTTTGCAGCGTACCGAACCATTTAGGAAGACAATACGAAACCCTCAAAAGGTTTCGTACAAAACTTTCGGTGACTAAAATTGATCGTCATTGACTCAGGACACTTTTTCAAGTTTTTCGAAGTGGTCTGTACCGAACCTAAAATGGTTCAGAGAATTGTAACGAATTCGAAACCTTTTCAGGTTCCGTACGATGTACGAAACCCTATTTTCGTCCAAAGTACATTTTTTGGTTCGGTATGGTACCATTTTTTTTTCAGTGTAGAGATGTGCACGGGGCCAAACAAGATTTTCTGGTCTCAATAAAAGATGTGCATGCTGTTTTCATCAATTTTATTGATAAAGTCTTGTTTGACTGCGCATATTGTACAGAAGTGTTTTGTCTTTAAGTCTACGTATTTAAAAATATATTACAGGTATGCTTTATCAATTAATTCGGTAAATATGATGACTGGAGCCAGATTGGTCCCAGCCATTGTTTCGCTAAAGTCATTGATAGCGAAGGCTTGTAATATATTTTGAAAAGTGTAGATTGAAGGAGCAAATATTTCTCTACAAAATGCACAGTTAAACAGTATTTTAACAATGAAGCTGATGAAACAGCGCGTAAATCTTTTCTCGGAACTGGAAGTTTTCTTGATTCCGTGCTTATCTTTACCTGTACCCTCAACCACATCTCACACACCCTCACCCAAATCTAAAACATTTACTCTCACGTCCACACACAGTTACATCCTTATCCCAACTGACATTCATACCCTAGTTACGTGCTCAACTTTCCGGTGTTCAACGTTCCTGTACTTAACGCTCCTCGTGCTCATCGTTCCGGTTTCCCTGTATAACAAAGGTATAGATAATGTCATGGATAGCATTATCAAAACAGATTTAGAGTCTTTGATTCTTAGACCTTTGGTGCGAACCCAGAAATAGTTGATCGAATGCGAAAAATTCGTGAGGCTGGCTAAAATAGCAGTGCCTAACTTATGTGGGTACATTTTTTGGACAAATCTGCAGGACTTCAGAGATGTCGATTTCAAACAAATCTGGTGTTGAACAATGGCCAGCATTTGGATGCTAACAATGCAAAATGACCCGAAGCAGTGAAAGCATAACCGTTAGAGCATTAAGTTATTGCAATAAATATTTTTATATTCCTATCTCTGGGTGTAAGCATATCTTTATGTCAATATTCATCTCTCTAGGCATTTAGTTAATTTTCATGACTTCAAACTATTAAGTTACAGTATGAATCATTAATTATACATTTCGGTCAAATAAAAATGAGTTATTTCTAGTCTTAATCTTGTTCATTCCTTGTTCATTCCTGGAAGACTATGTCAAGATCTTGATGGAATTCGTTAAGAAACTGGCACGCAAACATCCAGAATTTTGCCGATTATAATAGAATATTTCAACATATCAATGTATTTTTTCGTGCAATATTTCTGTTCTAGCTGTAAAACACCAAAAATTAACTTCGAAATTTTTGAAAGATTTTTAAATTACTGTCTGAAATAGTAATTGTTAGTACTCAGTCTCTTGTACGTCGTTTATTTAAAAAGCTAGCTATTAAATAACAGAATATGTTGAAATGCAAGAATACAGAGTGATATCAAAGTGAATATTATAGATGATCACGAAAATATTCAAGGATGCAGTTTGACTAGGTTTCTAGCAAAAAAGAGTAAGTACTGTCTCAGATGATGCAGACTATGCCATTCCAAAAAAATATCAAGATTGAACTATGGTCTCCGTATTCTAGATACTAACAGGCGCTTAAATAAAAAAATATGGCATGGGGTTAGCGAACACAAAACCATGTTGCATTACTAAGTGTATGTCACCTCTTTGTAACCATGTAGTTCCGATGAACGCCGGGAAGCTTCTTCCGATAGGATTCTGGAAATGACTTTCGAGCACAGTTCCAATGAAATCCTGGTAGGTGTTTTTTTTTCAACTCCTCAATACCCATCGGAATATGAGTCTCAGTGAGTGAAGCTAAATGTGAGTGACGGTCTTCTCATTACTCAACTTAACTTTTTTAGACATCTGAAAAATTTTATTTCAGATTCTAAGACTGAGACCATCGTAAAACTGAGAAAGAATACTCAAAAACCTGCTTTTCGACCATTTTTACGTAATGGAAGATTCAAGAGCAGCCAATGTGAAGGATATAAGAAAATACGATGATAGTAATTGTTCCATTGTCTTTTCTCAACATTATACTTTATCTTACCGTGTTGTTTCAGTATGTCAGGTTGCCATAAAAACGACATAAAGCAGGTTTTCTGAGCATGCCCTTTTGGTTGCATTTTGCCTTGACCTCGAAATTTGGAATCTAATTTTTCTAATATCAGGTAATCAGAGTTTTGGAATACAAAACCACTAATAATGGATCGATAGTATTAATGAATATTGCTGTAATGGTATGCTCGCAGAATTCTAGGAGAAATCTTGTAGAAAGCAGTTGAAAACCTTTTTTCTCATTTATATGCAGGATTCACAAGATTTTATGAAATATGGAAAGGGGCTTGAGTGTTGTTAGAGACCAAAGTTGAGATATCCACTCAACACGATAAACTTAGTATTCTTCATCAAAATTTATCCAGATAAGACAATTAAGATGATACCTTTTCACAAAATTAGAACTCAATCAATAGGAACAACAGCTCTGAAGACTAACTCATATGGTTTTTAGTGTGTCTGTGGTGTGAGTGCATTGTATATATTTCTGTGTTTTTCTTACGAATATCACCTTCAACACATTGACAACCCAAATTCATAATAAAGATTTAAGTTAAAGGAAATTCTTCGACAGTTTCAATACTTTTTCATTGTTCTACACGACTTAGAAAAACTTTTATATCTAACATTTTCTGAAGTCACTTTCAAACAAACGATTGCCAAGATTTGTTCTATAAGAGAGGGGCTGAACATTGCCAGTTGTGTTCTAATTCTTATACTGTTTAATTCAGTGAATAATATATATTAGTAATTTATCAAACATAAATTTGATAAATCGTTTGTGAAACTATGAGATCAGTCGATCAAGAGGAGATACACAACTATTATAAGGCTAGTATTGCTTTTGGAATTCATCAAAATACTAATAGTTGATGATGGAATCTTTTTTTGTATCAAAATAACAAATATTGTTATTGATTCTGTTCGATTGACTGATGCGATCAACGTCTGACATTCGTTATCGACTAAGCAGTATTTTGAAAAAAAAATAGCCATAATGTCTGTAGCTATTATAACAGCAAACATGCAATCAGACAGTTCTTCTTTTTCACTATCTACACGAATGAAAAGTACTTCACTTAGGCACAGTCAAAAAAGAGAAACACAGTCGAAAATTAGTAGTTTAAGTTACGAATTAACAAAAAGGAAAAATAAACACCAACAGAAAAAATGCAACAAACCAAGTAGCGATGAAACTTTGTTATTTTATTAATAAAATTGAATATCTGATATATTATATTATCAATTGCATAGTAACAGAAACAGCAAGAAGGATAACGAACGTGCTTCTCACAATATCACAAATTGTCACTTTTTGAGGAGATTTTGCTTTTCTTGTAGAACGAAGCCCAATATTTTTATGACCGAAGTTTTGATCAAGTTTTCTATTCATAGTTGAGCAAACATCAGCATCTTTTAGATTTTAGACCATCTTTCTGAATTGGAGTGCTCATGTGTTTACAATAAACCATGACAAGGTTGACAGCCTATTTGTAGCAAAACATTTTGATCAACTAATTTCAATCATGTCAGCATCGAACTTCTAGCCGATGATGATGGAACTCTAACTCTTTTCGAAATAACCGTGCTATCAAATGCAATATTTATCACATATTTATCGAACATCCGAACTCAAAAAACCTCACATAGAAAACAACTCCTTTTTATACCTGAAAAAAATATTTTCATCTTGGTGACGATCGTTGAAAGATAACTTTTTCCTATTTGTGAGTCTTACACTATAAAATAACCTGTTGAAAGATGCCAAGTCACAATGATTATTGATGATAAGCCATGACAATTGCAACATGTTTCGTCTTATAACAAAAGCTGATCAAAGTCTCTGTTTGTACTTTATCTTTGCGCTACTATTTATTCTACAATGTTATAAAATGCCAACATCATAATTATTATTATTCTATCTACTGGCAAAATTAAAGCATTATCAATGATAAAAAGATATTGTTACTTGTTTTGAAAGGCTCGTGACTCCATTGACATGGTCAACATAAATTATAAAGAAAATAGAGATTTTCGGCATCCGCTTGCGACAGTGCCGTCACTGTCGGCTTTACATACGAGTTTGATAATATAAATTAGGGTCCAGTTAGTATGAACGGCAAAGATTCAAAATGGGCCATATCTGCGCTTTTCAAAATTGATGCTGCTTCGTTATCATCCATTCTGGTGAGATGATCCTACTGTATAGATAGTGTTGATGGACAGTATTTGTGTTGCGTTCACCGACTTGGCTGTCTTCTCAATGACAGACACTGCATGAAGTGAATAAAGCAATGGGCAAAAGAACTAAAGAAAAGCAAAAGCGACAGGTTGATAGTACAATAAGCAAAAAAGACAAATGCAGTGAAATATGACTTGCCATTCTCCATGAGAATATCGTTGTGAGATAGTATGTGAAAAACAAGCAGTCATGTGAATCCTAAATAGTTTTAGTTTCTAGTGGCGTAGATAAGATAAGAAATACTCAAACTAAGCGATGAGGACTAAAAAATTGATCTCAACATCAATGAAATGAAAGAAAACACGAAATAAAATCAAAACGAACAATGACCAACAAAGACAAAATAAATTGAACAAAGATATGACTGAGAAGATTACAATATCAAATGAAAAATGTGTTCGATCAAATTATGCTAAGATTCATAGATGTTATACTTGTCTATATTCTTGAGCTATCCATAAGTTCATCGTAAACGATTGATTGTGCTCTTTCTCCTTTAAGTAACATGAATTCTTGTAACTGTACAAACTACGTACGAGTTATTGATAAAGCTCATTATTCTTTTCTGACAAGATACAAATCTAAATTATGATTTTAATCATGATTCAACCAAAGTGCTACTTATGATCATCACATAAATAGAAATTACAGGGAAAACAAATTTTAACGATGAGCGACTGAATAACGAGTACAAGAAGGCACATTTTCATCATTTGAATGAACTTAAACAGAATAAAAATATACATGATCATTTTCTTTTTATGTTTCGACTCAGATCAAATGCTTTACAAGCTACTCATATAGAGCTTGTAGATACATGAAAAAGTTTTGTTCAAATATCAACTGTTGCACATTTGCCGAGATTCTTTTGATGCATGGGAGACAATCATCAGTTAGATCGCTTTGAATCGATGAAGAAAGTATAAGCGAGGAAAATGATCCAAACACTGCAATGAGTCTTTTCTTGCAAATATGTCATGTTGTTGTTGTTTTATCCATTCAGTCGAGTCCGACTCTTGGTGATCCGATGAATCAGACTTCTCCACATGTTTCTGTTATGTACCATTGTGTTGAGTTGAGTTAATGTTAAATTTGTGTCTTCTTTTATTGTGTCAATCCATCTTTTCTTTTGCCTTCCTCTGCGCCGTTTACCACCGACCATGCCAAGCATTATTTCTTTTTCCAACGAATCTTGTCGTCGCATTATATGTCCAAAGTATGATAATTTTAATTTCACCATTGAGGCTTCCAGTGAGCATTCAGGTTTTATTTGTTGTAAAACAGATTTGTTGGTTCTTTTTTCCGTCCATGGAATATGAAGTAATCTTCTCCAGCACCAAAGTTCGAAGGCGTCGATTTTTCTTCGATCTACTTGTTTTATTGTCCAGCTTTCACATCCATACGTTGTTACCGGAAAAACCATCGTTTTGATTACTCTAATTTTGGTGGCCAAGCTGACGTCCTTGCTTTTGATGAGTTTGTCCAGGCTAACCATTGCCTTTCTACCCATAAGAAGTCTTCTTTTTATTTCGTTACTGCAGTTGCCATCGGTGTTTATACTAGAGCCCAAGAAACTGAACTCTTTGACTATTTCCACTTGATCATTATCGATGTGAAATTCTTGAATGGGTCCATTTGTCATCACGAAGGTCTTTTTCATATTCAGTTTTAGTCCTGCAGCTGCACTTTCCTCTTTTACCTTCCGTAGGAGGCATTGGAGGTCATCAGCTGTTTCAGCCAATATTGTAGTATCGTCTGCGTAGCGTAAATTGTTGATATTTCGTCCACCAATCTTTATACCACCTGCTGCATCATCTATCCCAGCTTTTCTCATTATATGCTCTGCATATAAATTGAATAAGTATGGAGATAGTATGCAGCCTTGTCGTACGCCTTTTCCGATGTTGAACCAGTTGGTATTTCCATAATCCGTTTTCACCGATGCTTGTTGATTGGTGTATAAGTTCTTCATGAGGATAATCAAATGCTTTGGTACACCCATTTCCAGTAGTACAGACCAGAGTTTCTCGTGATCTACACAGTCGAAAGCTTTACTATAGTCGATGAAACATAGGTAAAACTCTTTTTGGTATTCACGAGCTTTTTCCATCAATCGCCGTAGGTTTGTTATTTGGTCGCGTGTTCCCCTTCTTTTTCTAAATCCTGCTTGTGTAACTGGCATTTCTCGTTCGAGGAAAGGTTCCAATCGTCGTTGTATAACCTTCAACATGATCTTGCTGGCATGTGAGATGAGAGCGATTGTTCGGTACTTTGAGCAATCTTTGGCATTTCCATTCTTCGGTATGGGAATGAATATCGATGTTTTCCAGTCTTGAGGCCATTTTTGTGTTTTCCATATTTGTTGGCATAATTTTGTTAATATTTTCACTGCATCTTCTTTAATTGTCTTGAAACATTCAATTGGAATACCATCATGTCCAGGTGCTTTTCCATCTGCTAATGTTTCCATCGCGAATTTAACTTCGCTTTCCAAAATATCTGGTTCTAGTTCGTAATCGTCGAGTTCCAGATTCCCTGTTCCATTGATTTCCTTCTTGTATAGTTCCTCGGTATATTGTTTCCATTTGTTTTTGATTTCATCACCATTTGTTAAATGTTTACCATTTTGATCTGTTAAGGTGCCATTTCTGGGTATAAATTGTCCTCGGAAGTATTTTATCTTCTTGAATAAATCTCTTGTCATACCTTTATTGTTGTATTCTTCTACTTTTTCACATTCTTGCATAATTTGTTTTTCTTTGTCTTTTCTTGCTGCACGTTGAAAGTCGGCGTTAAGTTTTGTGAAGACTTGTCTGTTTCCATTTGCTTTAGCTTCTCGTCTTTTCTTTGCGATTTCCAAAGTGCTTGGCGATATCCAGTTGTTTTTCTTCTTCTTTGGGATTGTCGGTATATTTCTTTTCGTTTCGTCGTTGATTATGTCTCGTATTTCTTGCCATAATTCTTCGGGTTCTTTGTCGATTAGATTGAGCGCGTCGAATCTGTTTTTTACTTCTACCTTGTATTTATACGGAATGTTTTGTAGGTCGGGTTTTGCTGTTTGTATTGATTTGTGATGTTGTTTGAGCTTGATTCGAAGACACGCTAACAAAAGTTCGTGGTCAGTGCCGCAGTCCGCTCCTGGTCGTGTTTTGATTGATGTTATTGAGCTTTTCCATCGTCTATTGCAGAGAATATAATCAATTTGATTTCGATGTTGTCCATTTGGTGTTGTCCATGTGTATAGTCGTCGTTTCGGTTGTTGAAAACATGTATTGGTGATGATCATATGATTTTCTTGGCAGAAATCAATCAATCTCTCACCTGCTTCATTTCGTTTTCCCAAACCAAATTTTCCAACAATATCAGGTACTGCCGTTTCGCCAACCTTTGCATTCCAATCACCAATTATCAGGATGGCATCTTTCTTTGGAATGTCGTCGAGTATTTGCTGTAAATCCATGTAGAAATCGTCGATTGTTGATTCTTCTGCTTCTGTAGTTGGTGCGTAGATCTGTATTATTGTTAAGTTTGTTGGTTTTCCTTGAAGTCGAATATAAATTATTCTATCATTTTTCGGATAATATCCGATTACTGAATTAACGAGTTTCTTGTTTAATACCATGGTCACTCCATTTTTTCTGGTGTTTTGGCTGCCAGAATAATAAACTTCGTAGCTGCCTGATGTGAAATGACCAGTTCCTGTCCATTTGAGTTCGCTTATTCCAAGAATGTCTATTTTGATTCGATCCATTTCTGATTTGACTATTTCGAGCTTGCCTTGATTCATACTTCTTACATTCCATGTACCAATTTTATGTGTTTTTAAAAAGCTTTGGTCTTTCCGCTTGTATCTGTAGTGCTCAGCGATTGAACTTCCTTTCGGCTTTGATTCAATAGCGTCATTATTTACAGTACTAATTGTACTCGACCTTGGCTCTTCCCCAGTCATCTTTTCAGTGCCTTCCGACCTGGGGGTCTCATCTTCCAGCACCATAACTTGAAACGTTTTTGATTGTCTGTTCATTGAATTTTCTTGGTAAGAATACTGAAGTGGTTTACCATTTCCTTCTTCAGCGCAGTCCGAGTACTTCGTAGCGATCCACTATCGCTGCTGCCCGATAGTTTCTGCGTACGCGCATTAGCCTTAAAGATATCTTTAAGTTTCTCTCTCATACCACGCAGAGGTTGCACGTTCCGACTTCACGAGAGAAATATGTCATATGTTTGATGAAAACAAAAACAAAAAGGATTGGATAAATAAGTATTTATGATTGTTTGCAACTCATTTTGAGATTGTAGTCATCTAATCAACTTGAATGAAATCTCATAGTAGATGTGAACTTGTGTCCATCAATGTTCACAAAATAATTTCACTTGAGTAAGCACTTTCAACATTACTCGAAGAAGAAAAACAAAACTAACTTAGTAAATCTTGCATAGTCAATACAGACCAATGACCCCTTTTTGAAAAGCATGAATGAATTCTGATACTATGTTGTAAGTTTGCAATTGACAGAATCTGTTACGAGCCATTCAAGAAAAGTTCTTCAAACTGAGCTCATCCTGTGCTTAAGTGTATCGCTTTCGATATGATTCTGTAAATTATTAGCCTTAATATCTCACACAGTCAGCGTGATGAACGATTTGTACTGTTTGATAATATGTGCAGGAATTGTTTTCTTCATCAAACGACAATTATTTGTCAGATCTTAGGCTGTCGTATAGCAATTAACATTGTTTGACTGAGAAATCAATAGAACTTGATGCTTTATGGACTTCTATATCAGCAAGAAAACTATCCACAATGCCTTTGATTTCTCTTTGAGATTCAACGATTCGTTCATATTCGAATTCTATTATATCTTCTTTACATTGATCATCTTCTTCTTCATTTTACCAACTAAAATTTTCTCCAAAAATGCAGATATTTTTGAACACATCTGCTTTGTATGTCTGTTGCACCAATTAAAGTAAGGTTACTTGCCATAATGTGTGATTCTGGAAAAATGTTCTTCATCATCGTTGTGGTTCGTGCCAAGTAAGTAAATCGCCATTTTTCACTTATTAATAATAGCGATACATCAGATTATCAAGTCGCTGTGAATAAATTCATCTCTCCTCCAGCTACATGATGTGGATTTCTTCTGAAATTCGATTACCACTGCCATTACTATTCTGATCGTGTCATCAATCACAGCATCAACATATATCAGCATTCGTTCCTTCACTCTATCACAGTAACATTTCTGCTTTTATTTATTTTCAAACAAGGTAACAAAGTTGTTCATGATGCTTAAAATGAATCATGAGTCGATGCGATTCTAAACCTCTACGAATTCTATAATTTCTAAAAGTGTTTTCAAGTTGTAAAGGAATAAATTTATTTAAATTGAAAGTAAAAATGTTTTAAGACAACGACGTTATATATGATTCGGAAAAAAAACAGTATAATAAGCGATAGCAAGTAAACTACCTCGATATAAGGAAAAATTTCAGTCAATGTCTCGCTTTAAAATCGCTGAATGACAAAAACTACGATTCGTTATGCAAAACGATCACAAATGTTGTAGTCTATAACATGAAGTAATTTAGCTTGCTAATGAGAAAGTCGAATAAGTAATACTTGAACTTCTGCTTTCCGAATTGTCTATAGTACGAAGTTATGATATTTACTTGGAGATTGTTGATCAAATGTAAATTTCCAACGTCCACAGTTAGATGGGTTAGTTTTATAGCATTAATAGAAGAACGAAAGTCATTTTATATTGATTGTGGTGGCACTGTTAAACTGATATAAATGACTTTCTTCCGTTCTATTAGCTTTATCATAGAGCCACGAGTCAATCTGAAAAAGGCCAATAAAACCAATTGCACGAGCATAAAAGAGACGTCACTTACATTACTTCGATAGTAGCACCATAATAAACGCAATAATGACTTTTGTCTGGCGAAAATACAAAAAGATTTTCTTTTTCATGGTGCTGAATTATCAATTCAATTATCATACGGTATTGAAAATTTATAACTTAATGAATGAATTGCGAGAAAATTTGATAATGTTGTAGTAGCAATATGCAGAACACTGAGAAATAAACATTGAAAACTCACTCAACTGTCGTTGTGCATCATACCAGAACGAAATCATTTTCGTATTCGTCCATGAAACACAGTTTTAAGTTATTTCACCTTGTCATTTATTACTTTTTTGCAAGTTCGGTCTATCATTTGTGTTTTGTCTGAAATTTTTCTCTAATCATATGCTGCTCTTGCTGATAATATGCGGACTAGTAAAAAAAGAAACTAGGAAGGAGAGAAAGGAAAAAGATGAAAACAAATTATACACTAGCAATAACTGCAAGGTAGAGTCAGTCGACCGAAAAATATCAATAACATGTGTAAAAAGTATCATCAACAAAACAAAAAGCAATATGCTTGCATTTTTCTTCATTTCATTTTTCTTACTGATAGAGGTAAGTAATAAATAACAATAACTGTAGACGAAATAGTCACCCAATGTGCAATGTATAAAGGAGCAAAATGGGGTCCAACAATGAGTGTTGTGGAAAAGAGTAAATTTTATTGATAAAGGTTGCCATCATAACGAGACGAATGTAGAGCAGATATTTTGTATTATTGATGGAAACAATGTATTTTCCTCATCCTAGGTTGAGCGTTACGACTATCGTAAACGACAATTTACGATCATAAAGGACGTTATTTCTCTTATTATTTACCACACTGCGACGTCATTCGTATGATGAAAACTACTAATTAACCGGATTTTTTTCTTCAACGATTTAATGGTACATGCAAATGAATTTTGAGAAAAAAATCTTTATATATATATTACTATTGATTGGTTTCATGGTACGGTCGAATCAATTCGAAGACGAAATTTTTTCCTGTGGATATATTTTAATCGAACGCTTTCATCATACTAGTAAAGCTTTCGACGAACATATAAACAAGGCAAAAAACTTTGTGTTCAATTTCATTTTCTCATAATGCGAAATTAATCAATAATAATACATGTAAAAAGACTTCTTCTAAAATTTCCTGTCAGTTTACCATAAATTCTTCGATAGAAATCTTCCTAAACAGAAAAATATAATTCTAAAAATTTGTTTCAACTTATTTAAATAAGGTTCTATTGAAAAATATCTAAATTAGAAAAAATATTTGTATAAAGTTTATTTCAACATACTAAAATTTTGTTCGTTGACATATATATAAACAAAAACAAATTATTCGTAAAAAATTATTTTAATTCATCAACATATTATTTCCTTAGATTACAGCTAAACAAAAGAGAATTATTTCTAAAAAATTACTTCAACTTACCTACGTAGTGTTTCATTGAAAATATCTAAACAAAAATGAATAGTTCTAAAAAGTTTATTTTGACTTACCCAAATATTGTTTATTGAAATATGTCTAAAGAAAAATAATTATTTGTACAAAATTTTTCTAACTTGGCGACATATTGTTTCATTGGATTATTTCTAAAGTAAAGAATATAAACTCTCAAAATTTATTTCAACTTACCTAAAGAGTGCTTCATTGAAAAATATGTTAGAAAAAAAAATTGCAAAAAACAGTTGATTTTCGCTTACCAGAATTTTTTCATCGAAATATATCTAAATCAAAAATAATCATTTGTAAAAAAAATATTTTAACTTATCAATATATTGGTCCATTGGAACTTTGCTATAGAAGAGAAAGTGAGTTTTTGAATATTAATTGATGTATTGGAGGTAATTTTTCAATAGAAACATTTCTAAAGAAGAAAGTCTTCCGAATGTCCGTTCGATCTCATCTATATATGTTTTAATAGAATTATCCGTATAGAAGCGAAAATGTATTCAGTATATGAAATGTAACCTATCCGCTAAATTATAGTACTTTGTGAAAAATTAAAAATTAAACTTTTATTTCTAATAGGTGGTTTCAATTTAAGTGATAGACATGAGCAGGTAGAAAAAAATAAAATGCAAGCGATTTTCGCTCTGAGGATTATATATCTGATGAGAAGCAAACTTGACTATATAGCATGATTAACCTTTCTTTAATAAATATCGACATTGTATATATAATAAATGTGCAAGGTTGAAAGCTTTCGCATTAAATTATGCTTATATTTCAAATATTTTACCATTTAACATTAGCGATACGCGAAGAGACCACATGTTCGATGATATTCCGTCCTGTACAGCGATAAAGAGAAATCATAGGTCACAATGAAATTCTCTGTAGCGTATGTCTATGATAATTTCACGTTCTTGTGTAGAAGCCAACGACCGAACTACGATCATATACGACCGTCGTTGATAACTGATAATTGCGGCAGCTGTAAGCGATCGTAGGTTTTCGACCTGAGATTATTATCATTATCAATATGTTGCGTATGGTCGTTTGGTTAGCAGCTTCAATCGTGTCTACTGACTGGAGAGGAAACGTTGACTGAGTATTTTTTTTAAATAGACCTTAGCATTACCATAATGTTAAGTTTTGGAACTGAAACTTTTCTTTTGATTCAATACTAATCTTGATAAAACTGACAACAACGATAGATAACATGTCTCCAATGTATCATGTCGATGCTGTAACACTTCAATTCATATCTATGTGATCAGTATTACGAATTGTGAAGTTTGTGATACGTTATAGTGTAACGAGCAACCATAAATTGAATTGTCTGAAGACAATAAATAACCAGTAATGACATCGAATAATGCATTCGAGTAAAATCTTTTACAATTCATCGATTCGTATCAGTTAAAGGGGCAAATAGAACTGATGAATATATACTAATCGGGAAAGATCACTATTTCTTTCCGTATTGGTCCTATGCCCTACAGCTCATTAATAAACTTTCCACAAGATTAAGTAACTGTTCGCATGCACCGTTAATTCTTCTATTTTGTTGCAATGAAGTGATACGATTGTCTTCTGATGTTGAATAGCATTTCTATCGTAGACTGCATTTCTTCATGTATTTTCAGAGAAACAAATCGAATCCATCATGTCTTTCACACAAGACGATACAAGTAAGCATTATTAAGCTTATATGCACTATCACAAAAGTCTTCTTGAATTTGATACATTGAATCAAAAAAATCTCATTCAATGAGTTTTGTTTCTTTAGCATCATACACACGTTTTCTTTTTTATATTAGACAAACCTTGGCTCAAGTGCCAATTCCATGATGTCGATCAAACATCTATTAAGAAACCTGATGAGTTTGGAATCACTTCAAAAGATTTTGCACCGTTGAGAGAAATCAGTGCTGATGTAGTAGATCGTATTCAAGGTTCGATGTTTGGTTTGACAGTGGGTGATGCTCTTGGTGCTCATGTTGAATTCAGACCTAACAGTTATTTAATTGCTAATCCAGTGAAAGACCTAGTAGGAGGAGGAACATGGGGTCTACAAAGAGGACAGGTAACAAATCTATTTATATGAGATGGATACCAGTTCATTTTTCTAGTTCACCGACGACACTTCTATGGCGCTTTGTTTGGCTAATTCGCTGATTGCTTGTCGAGATTTTGTTCCATACGATCAACTAGTTCGGTATAAGTGGTGGTATCGACAGGGCTATATGTCATCGACCGGTCATTGTTTCGATATTGGAGCAGCTACCCGAGAAGCTATCCAAGAATTTGAAAAGCGTCAAAGAAAGTTTGCACATGATCATGACATTCTTTTAGATCAAATAGACTCTCTATCTGACCGTGATCTTTTGCAAGCATTCGATGTGCATTGTAGCAAAGAAGGTGTAGCTGGAAATGGAGCCCTGATGCGTCTCGCACCTGTACCACTCTTTTTCTATCGACATCCGAAAGTTGCCGTTGATTATTCGGGCATTAGTGGTCAAATTACTCATGGAGATGAGAAAGCTTATGATGCATGCCGTTATTATGGAGCTCTAATTGTAGCTGCTGTTCAAGGTGAAGATAAAAGCAAACTGACTAGTAACACATTCTATGATGAACATCAGGAGTGGTTTGGTGATAAAACCCTTCATCCTGAAATCATGACGATAGCTCAAGGATCCTACAAAAAAAAAGGTGGATATCAAGATGGAATTCGAGGTAAAGGATACATTGTTAATGCTCTGGAAGCTGCTTTGTGGGCCTTTTGGAGTGATGGAGACTCATTCGAGACAGGTGCACTCAACGCTGTTAATCTAGGAGATGATACAGATACAACAGCAGCTATCTATGGTCAATTGGCTGGTGCTTATTATGGCTACAACAAGTTACCAAAAAAATGGCTGGAATCCATCTATGCCAAAGAATTCATTCAATGTGTAAGCAGCTGGATTGCTTTCGAAGGAGAACAATGGTTTAAAAATCAAGCTGCTCCAGACACGAGAGAATTAATAAATGCTACTCTTTGTGGTTTACTCATTTTGAAATCGATTATCTCAATCATTCCATCGCCAGAATCGCACTTAAACCGAAAGCGCTCACTGGTCGATGACTTCACGTTGAATACCCTTGTACGCAAGGCAATCACTCCTGAAGGTCGTATAGGACATTGTTATGATGGGTGGCACGATCGGGTTTTAGCATCGAAAACACTCTATTTCAATATTAAAAAAAATGAATACTCGTATCCACCAATAAAATGTGAGATAAAAAGTGGTGATAAGCATGAAAATCGAAATCTCCTTCGACTCATCGATTTTCCTGCTGATCTTCGATTGAGTGTGTTATCGAACTTGGTTGAACCAACTGGTATTGCTTCAGTTGTCAATTACCCATTTGTAATTGATGAATATACTCGCATCTTCTATTATTCATATCTTGTTCGAAATCAAGCATTACTTGACGTGAACAGCATTCAACCACAAATAGGCACGGCTTCTGCCACTCATGTAATTACGGCAGTAGATTGTGGTATCGATGTTGTTGTTCTACTTAGATTGCCGCCTGATGATGCGGGAGTGATCGACAACAGTCTTCGTGAAGTATGTGAATGCATGAAACGTGACACGAAACCAATGAATAATGAACATGCGCTTAATCGAATTCTTTCCACATATATCTATTCGAACAGATCGGATTTAACAGGTCAATCAACATTACTCAATGTGTGCCAAGCTATTCTCAATATCAAAAATAATCTTGCTGATCAACAACCTTGCAACTATATTCTTCATCCAATCAACAGTCTTCATTCTGATCAAAATCAACAGAACATCGCATTTTTTCCAATCGAACCGAAAATTGCAACAATGATTGAAGACCATTGGCTTCGACTCTCCTCTGTCAGCAAGTTATGGGAAACATTTCGAAAAAATATCACGTCCGATGTTTGGCAAACTGATCTCAAGAAACAATTCGATGAGGTTCGCGTAAAAGTCTACAAATTAACAGATCAATATAATGAAGAAAAGAAACAGGGTGGCACCTTAATTTCATACATTCGTCAAGGCAAAAAGCCGCAGGAGACTATTGAGCGCTATTTGCGACTCGATGAAGAAGAGAAGTTGAAGCGCACTATCGACGATCTTAAGCATGATCTTAGAACTTTAGAAGAAAAAGAGGACTTTATTAAAGATTTGAAAAAGCAAGGATTTGATTACCAGACTGCCGACAAATATGGTATCAAACAAGGTCACAATGAAGATAAGATCCAACGAAAGTTCATTAAAGATAAACGGCGACAACGCGCTCTTTGCTCCAACGACAGTTTAAACGCAGCGTCTTGGTCACACTTGCAAGATATATTAACACGAATGGCTAATGAACGTGCAGAAAAACCTGAGTTGAATCTAGTTTATGTTGATTTCTCTTACTGTTCATACGAGTTAGACATGATAAAAACGTTTCCCACAACGAACTATATTCCAGCTGATGGTGTGCGCGAATCTCTTATGCGGACAACGAAAAAACCCGACTCTCGTCTAGTTGTACCTTCTATCGATAAAATGATTAATGTGATTCTCGTCGGTAAATCAGGAGCCGGCAAATCGACAATGATAAACACAATTGCCAACTGTCTACAATTCGAAACTTTCTCAGATATTCGTTCGAGGATATCTTTTCCGCGTGTGTATGTCTCATTTATGTTTCCGTTAACGATTGATGTGGAACCACATTTCATTCAACTTGGCAATCATGATCCCAACGAAGATTATAATCATACTGGTTATTCTACAACTCAGCGTTGTAAATCGCACATATTTGATGCTGGAAATAGACAACAGCTACGTATTATTGATACTCCTGGCTTTTCTAATGCATTCGGTCAGGGTCAAAACGACGTGGCAATGCAGCACATACTATCATACATTTCGGAGCTAACTCATTTGAATGCCATCTGTGTTGTGATAGAGTCGGGCGACTCTGAACTCACTCCCTATCGGGAGCCTTTGATGCAGTTGCTCAATTTTCTTGGAAAGGAAGCACATGACAAACTTTTCTTTTGCTTCACCAAATGTCTATCCTCCCATAACAATGATAATGAAAGAAAAGGTCGTGTTCAATCATTGCTCCAGTCACTCCAGTTTGGGGAAATTCCTAGGAAATCTGAGCGCATACTTTTATTTGATAGTGCTTACTTTGTTCATTTGGCTCGAGCACGATGGTTCACTCCTCGTGAGCCGCAATGTCAAGAGAGTTGGTCAATTTCAAAGAAAGCAGTAGACCAGCTGATGTATAATGTTCGCGAAAGCAATAGCGCATATCTCCTATATCAAGGACTACAAGGAGTAGAATATGCTCGACTAGAAATTCTGCAGATGATTCGCCCAATAATGGAATCAATGCGAAATATTTTTCGAAATCAAATTTTACACAGATATGGATTCTCGTCAAAATGGATCGAATTACATCCGAAACCTATTCAACGACCTTCAGCTATATGCTACTTGTGCCAGCGTTCAATTCAGCCATATAATAGTTTTTGGATCACTCATGACTCTTTGCACGAGTATCGAAATCGGTGTGAATATTGTTCATGTGATTCAGGGCAACATGTTTCGGTCGATTATCAACTTGATTATGAATTAGTCGATAAAGTGAGCTATCAAATGCGCGACTTGGATAGTTGGTTTGCGGAACTTTTTTCAGCCACCGTGCACTTCGCTTACTTCCTTATGTGTAATTTTCAGCATTCGAGCGATGATCCATTCTTGGCCAGTCTCAATCGAATGATTGATGAGGAAAATTATATTTGTGACACTAAACTTTATCACAATTTCAATTCACAGTTACTCAAGACACTTCTAGAGCTCAGAGCTGATTATAACCAAATCATAACAGTCAAGTTACAAAGACGGGAAGACAACAATTTGATGATTATTAACGATCAGATTGAAGGCGTTAAAAATATTCCCATGGTACAAAAACAACTGAATGTCGCTAAAGGAACTAAAGATACTTCTGTATAGATGTGTCAACACTAAAGACTACTAACATGAGCTATGGAGTTACTCATCATGTTTAATTAAGACTATCACACTTATCATAATAAATTTATTCTTCGTATCTTCTATCGATTCCTACCGTTATGTGCCTAATCAACATTTTAGTACAACGCTTTTATAAATAATGCGAGACGAATGGTACTGAATTCTGAATGATCTCTCCACTCGGTTCCATGGAATGATGAGCTTGAGTCTCTATCTATTAGCATGAGTAAATTCTCAACTAGTATATGAGTGTAGTTGGATATTCGATTCCTTCACTAACATCCATTTGAGTAACCTGGTCTATTTTTCTGATTCTATATGTACACAAGTCGTTTTTAATTCAAAAAGAAGGATCTGTTCCAGCCGATATTTCACGTGCTTGAACATTGTTTGGTAAATATTTGATGCTTCTACAAATGAATCTATGAGAACAATAGTCGATTCTCATTCGTCCATTACTTGTACCACAAGCTTTCAGTCGATTATTGTTAATTCTGAGGATGTGAATGTGAACGTGCAAGAGAGAGCAGGTCTTTATGGATATCCACACTCCAGTTTATATGGTTGCTTGCAAATAGATTCTTTTATGCTAAAAAGCAACTGGTAGAGTATGAGTGTTGATATCAATGAAGAGAACGCTGCACACCGCGCGCCGACACGCCAAGTCAAGTTTTCTTGACCTGTGTTGTTTGTTGAACGGCTAAGGTTCTTCAGTATATACGGTGCAACAGAATAAGCATAAACCTTTATGATCACGAGCCATCAAATTTCTAATCATTTGTCTCAGAACATTCAAAAAACAGTTAAGCTTCGTATGAAGTGCGAGTTTTCTTGTGGATAAATGCATATTTCTGCGAATATGTTTTTTTAAGAAGATTTGAGTTAAACCTGAATCAGTCTGCTAACTGAAGTAGAGATTGTATCGAATCTTCGACTGTTATCAACAATCTGAAAAAGGAAGGCACAGATGTGAAGATGGATAGGTGTGGATGGATAAAGAGCAGATTTATTCCCTCTCTTTTACTATCACCCACAGCCACAGCCATATCCTTCTTCTGATTCTTTTTGAAACCGTAGCTTAGTTATGAAAACTGTAAATAAAAAAGGAAATTTTTAGCTTCACACAAGTGATATCAGTTTTGATTTTACTTGAAGTTCTGTACAACGGATTGGTGAACGATGAGCACGAGGAACGATAAGCACGAAAACTTAAGCACAAGAATGTTAAACACGAAAAAGATCAGCACTGGAAAGATAAACACGAGGAACGTTAAACACGGGAACGTTGAGCACCAGAAAGTTGAGTATGCAACTAAGGTGTATATGTGGCTGTTTGTGGGCATGAGTGTTTGTGTTAATCATCAACTGAACTCCCACTCACATTCACCAACATTCTCACCCTAACCCACACTCCACATCTACCTTCTTACCCACATACAGCTATAGCTGCACACCCCTATTCAAACTCACCCCTCCATCCCCACACCTACACTGAAAAAAAAAATGGTACCATACCGAACCAAAAAAGGTACTTTGAACGAAAAAAGGGTTTCGTACATCGTACGGAACCTAAAAAGGTTTCGAATTCGTTGCAATTCTCTGAACCATTTTAGGTTCGGTACA
>CAJNOP010002139.1:0-14946 GCA_905250075.1 Rotaria sp. Silwood1 | reverse complement strand
CCCACACCCACCCACACCCACACTCACACCCCACACCCACACCCACACCCACACCTTCTTTCACAAAAACAATTGTTACACAGCGTTTATTTTAGCAGATGTGAAACGCGTCAAACCGGTCAGCATTAACGCGTTTTGCAGCTATGGAAGAACGCGTTGTCAGAACGCGTTTTTTTCGCAGAAATTTACACCATGGGTGAAAAAGTCAATATTTACTTTGTGACAAACACTTTGTAAGGAAAATAATACTATTTGTTTCACCTGACGTAAAGTCTTCTAGAGAGAAAGGTTTTAATGGAAACGTTTGCTCTTGTTATTTATTTTTTTTTCCGAAGAAATAGTCGGACTTAAACGGTTTGTTTTCTTTAATTTTTAATGCATCGGGAGGGTCTTATAACGATTGTGGCGTCATTGAATTTTCTTTTTTTTTTATTTGCTGTTTCTCAGTAATTTGTCAGTGCAGATGCTATGATGCACTTTTTATGTTTTATTTTCCGTCGTATTTAGCAACACAGATTTTGTCTATCGTTTTTCATGGCTGATTTCTAAGAAAATTCTTCTGATGACGTTATTGCCATTTCTTGTGAAGAAATTAACACGTTTTTTTTTTGTTTGGAGAAAATATTCCGATAAAATAATTATTATTCTATATTTACATTTCTCTTAGGTAAAAAAAATACGTTAGATCACAGTTTTCATTTTTTTACAGCATTAATTTTGTGGAATGCACTCACATCTAACGAAAAAATAATAATGAGTGCAAATTTAAGAGTGAGTGTTTTGCGGTTCTTCTTCCTACCATCACAGGCATTCGCCACTACGAGAAAGTTTCAATACAAGTGACAAGTTTTACTTCCACTGTTGTGTAGAAGCGTTATGTAATATTTAATGTTGCTCCGTGTTTCATTTGTTAAAATTTATTCTTTTATATAAAAGAACTAGTTTGTTACTTCAAAGAAAAAAATGAACATCAGCTTTAGCAAAGCTGTGTGTCTTACATTATTTTAATGGAGTTAAAGAGCATACATCAGTCACAAAGGGACTGTGCTAACAAGTTCCTTCAATATCATTCGGTTTTTTCTCGTTTTGCATAAGCGAAAGTATTATTTTGAAGCACAACCTGAAATAGGTGTTTAACTGTTTGTGATTAAAAACTCGTATGCTTTCAGACAGCTCTACATAGAAAACCTGCACCTAGAAGAGGTGTAGTGGGCTTTCGATACACACTTTACGAGTTTATATCACTGGAATTTCATAAGTATATATTAATGTCAGAGCATTAGTACAAACCTTCATATTTGGCATTCTTATTTCAAACTTTTAGCTTACATCGGAAAGTACATCATTGTTGTCAATTTCGTCGTGCACACTCACTTTTTGTAATAATTTACGGATCAAGTCACATCTGCAAAGCAATCATTAGTAAAAACTTTTTCAATTTTATTTCTAAGTGAGTTTTTGTTTCATATTGCTATAAACAATTAGTCTTGCAAGAAAATTGGCGGAATCACACAGTTTCTTCTTTTCTTATCAATGTTCTATGGCAATTCAGTTGATATATTTCAATATTATAGGCAATGACAGAAAAACATTTCTTTGATTAAACCAATTTTGTGAGCGTGGGCGTAGGTGCAACTTACGAAGAGATATTAAGATATCAGACATCTGCACTCAGCTAATATTAGTTCTCTAGTTGCCTCATAGTTATCTGCAGCTCTTCCATTATTTTTAAATTATGATATCGTTAAACGAAGTCTACAGCTCTTGTCTTCTTGTGAGAAGTCCATATATGTAGATCACTACACACAAAAGCTTCAACGAATTCCTTCTTATAATTTTCTCAGTTTATCTAGCTATCTGAGACTTTAATTTTCATTTTCTAGAAAATAGCCGAATCGCACTTTTAGATTTTCATTTATTCTATCTATTTTGTGCATTTTTTGCCCATTCCAATATTTTCAGTATCGAAGAAATCTTTTCTAACAGGAACCCTTTTACTTCAATCCCCTTATTCATTTCTCACACCTTTCAGCAAAAATACTTTTGCGCATTTTTGAAAAATCGTACAACAGTATCTTCCAGCTCACTTCCTTCCTGTGGCTTTTAATTTTTACCTTCTCAGAAACATCTTACAATGTTAACAAAGTTATATATTTCACCTAACTCATATTTTTCTGGAGAAAAACTTTCCAATGAAGAAGCGTTCACTCACCATTTATTTTGTCATCTCCAGAAAAATTCCCATACTCAAGCGATTTTTTCATGTCTGATCATTAATTGGTAGGCTAATTCTTGTAACTAGCACACTGCTGTTCAATCTCCTTTATTAGGTTAGACTCCTGGAAGTTATCAAATGTTATCGTGTAGTTATTAGTGTAGATGTAAGTGTTGATAAGACTTTGACTGATGCACAGTTTCAAGAGAAAGAAAGAGAACAAAAATGTAAACTTGCAGTAGTCGCAGTTCCACAACAGTCTTGAATTGTGTAAAAGTGTTGCTGTTGTTTCATCTTCATATTTGCAAAAATCTATACAATTTTTTCTTCTGTGTTAAATTAAGAGTTTCTTTTTCTCCGAAAGAAGGATAGTCGAAGTGAAAGGATTCCAGAAAAAAAATTCATTACTCCCTAAAGAACTCACAACATTGAAATGATATTTATTTGTTAATCTTTTAGTGTAGTGGAAAGTGAGAGAATTTTTGTATAGAGACAAAAACAAATCAAGGTCAGTAGACATGAACTACCCTAAGATTATAAGACACAAAGAAAACAAAATTATAGAAAAAGGTACTGTAAATTCAATATTTTGTGTTTGTAAGATAAACGAGAAGTATTGTGAAATAAAACGTATAGAATCGAAGAAAAATTTGTCAAACTAATTCACATTTCTTACACACACGACATCATCATATATAAGAGTTCTTTCAAACAGATAATGAAGTCCGATGGAACAGTGCATCCTGCCTTCAATGCAATACAAAACCAGCAACGAACCACTAACTACAATGGGTCCGCACAAAAGTCAGTGCAAACTTTGTTATTTCAAGTAAGACGACGTGCATTCGTCCTACGTAAATTTTGTTTTCTCATTTAGCGAACGTTTCCAAGGTAAAAAATCGTTAAAAATTGAACGAACTAACTATGTTTAAACGTTGCTCTTTGAAAATCTAAGTTTTAACAAATTTTTGCGCGGTAATTTTCCAAAACATGCATAAAAACCTATTAAATTTCTTCACGAAAGAATTGTTAGAACGTTAAGTTTGTATTGATTATTATCAGCCACCTTGATTGTCAGTAGCTGATACTAGATAGCAAGTGCTTCGAGTTTGACTATTCGTATCTAGACGTAATTGACACTTATCTTCACTTTTACAACATAGCTCATCGATTGCACATTAAAAACAAGCATAGAAAAATTACTTTTGTCATTCTAACCTACATAGTTTGAATTATGTCTAGATACGAACAGTCAAACTTGAAGCAGTTGCTACCTAGTATCAACTACTAATAATCAAGAAAAGTTTATCGTTCGGAAAGATGTGTCTTACGAGGGAACCGTTCCAACTGATAAATCGCTTTTTTAATGAAAGCTGGTGGGTTATAGGTTATCGACTATGCTGATTCCGAATATGAGTATGAGGAGTGCCCTTAGGCCTTCATAGGGTGGGTTTCTGGAAAACCAGGTCTTCAGAAAACTAATTTAAATGAAATTTTTGTTTTTGATCTGCTCAGATTATAGAGCACATTGAGTTGCCTATAAATCAATAGTTTTTCCTGCTTTGCATGGATTGTCTTGAATAAACAACATTAAACTTTCCTATTTGTACAGTGAAATGCTAGTAATATGCATCTACTATGTGAATTCCATTGACTGTATGTCATCGTAAAATCTATTTGAAACAAAAGAAAATATCGATTAACAGACAACTTGATGTGCTTTATAACCTGAGCAGGTCAAAAACAAAAATTTAGTTTAAAGTTGGTTTTCTAGAGATCTGGTTTTCTAGAGATCTGGTTTTCTAGAAAACCATCCTATAAAGGCCTAAGGGCACTCCTCATACTCATATTCGAAATCAGCATAGTCGATAACCTATAACCCACCAGCTTTCATTAAAAAAACGATTTATCAGTTGGAACGGTTCCCTCGTTAGTTATTTCGTTAAGGCGAACCATAATAATTCCTTTTCTATCCGAGAATTAGCTAATTAATAGAAATCATCGCCTCAACTCATACGAAAGTTTAACGCTGAAAGCCTCGTTAACGTAGTTTACCTTATTTTTGGTTCATTCACTACCTTGAACGTATAAAAAATTCTATTAAAATATTCACAACTAACCCAATCAAACTGATTTAAATTCAAGGTAGAGATGACTCTGAACGATCTAGTCTGACTCAATTGATGCATGATATAGATGTAGCAGATGATATGATGCCATTATACTACTATTCATGCATATCACAATGATACATATACAACTGGTGGCAATTCGATATGCTCTATACGTATATCTAATGATATTTTGATATGAAAATTGCTGATTTTAAATATGTATTGATTGTTTCCTTGTCATTTAAATTGAATACTATGATCATAAAAAACTTTTCAAGACTTGACATAGAGAGCGATAATAAGCACTCGGAACTATCGATCAAACTCTAGAATAATCCAATACATTAATTCAAAAATCTTTTCGAACTTATTAGCAACTGAAATTTTATGCATTATCAGCGTTGGTTATCTCAGTATATATGAACTCAAACTTAATCTTATTATATCATGACATCATGGCTATATGAAATATTCATAGCATTTTCTCATGATATATGATGAACATTGAAATATTTCTTTCTATCATCCTAATCCAGTGAAACTGTAATACTTCTTATTACTCTGCTATACTTTCCACTTACCGTTTTTTAAATCCATATTTCGTGTTCAGAAGAGATACTAGAAAAGCGAATTATTAAGTGTATTTGCAATTCATTTGTGTGTAGATAGGAATAATCAGAAACAACTGTTAAATTATTTCATGTGTTAAAATAGATGAAATCTTTAACGAGAATAAATATGCTAAAATCAGCTGAAAGAGAGAGTAAATATTCAAGAAAATGTGTTAAATAATTTCATACGTGAAAATAAATATGGTGTTACTGATGTTTAGGGCGTTAATGACCATGAAAGGGACACTCACTTATGAAAATCATGAAAAATTAGCGAGTGTTCTCAAGTTAATAAAAATTAAAGAGATATTATGATTTTATTTTCATAAAACTCTATTAAGTGTCTTCTTATTTTTACAAAGGATAGTTTGTTATCTGGATTCGTACAACATATAATCTTGATAGGCAGAGATGGAAAATTTCGAAATAGATTTCTATTATTGTTAATTGATGATTTTATCTGTAACCACGATACAATCGATATATGCTATTAAAAGCAAGGCTTTTCGCTTAAATAATTCATTAAGATACAATGAAATTCATTTACGTCTAGAAATACTCAATTGAAACGTGAAATATAGCTATGCTAGAACGGAGAGAATTTCGAACTAAAAAAAATCATATAGAGAAGATATGCAAGTTATTTCTAGATTTCGTATAACTATAAATATTCAGGACTAAGTTTTATTACCGATAGTTACCATTTCTTTTAATATTAAAAACGTTCATGATGCTATTTTATTTTGTTTTTGTAGGCTGCTCGGTCAAGAGAAGACATTGCCAGAAAAAAATGGAAGGAGATGATTAAGCTTGTAGAAAACATGAAACTTTCTAAAGAACAAATCCAATATATTGTTACTCATTGGGATGATGAAAATCAATGGACACCACTACACTATGCCGTCCATTATAATAATACTTTCATTTTCAATAAATTAACCGTTAAAGATACAGATAATAAGAACTTTCTGTGTGGTAAGTGCTTTTAAAACACTTAGTATTTATGGAGTATGGCCATTTGAATCGTATATTATTTGTAGATATTAATATCAGTAATGGAGCCGGGGAAACTGTATTGCATATTGCTGCTCGCTCCGAGGCTATTTGGAAAAATGTAAGATTTTTTTCATTGTATTATTAACATTAGGCAACTTTCTTATTAATATTTTAAAAGACATGCACAGAGATGGCCTCGCATCTATATTGAAAGTTTCATATACACAGAAATTTTTCTCATAGACTAGACTTATATTGCTTAAACTTCTAAAGCCCCACTCGTCTATTCGAAAAGTTTAAACTGTTTCAACAATGTTGCCTGTATATGACAGAGTTTAATCTTCTACCCACTGCATAATGTTTTATTGAGTTTTTCATGTCAAGTAGGTGTAGATATAGTTGCAAACATCCTCAATCATGAGTAAGATTCTAAGTAAAAATATTGCACGATTACAATTGAACAAGTGTTCAAGAAATTTTCAAATACTCAAAAATAAATCCTACGAATGAAACATTTATTGTTATATACTCTCCTTAAAATATTTTTTGCGTTTTGTTGTTGAATGCAAGTTGATCTATGGCATGAAGAAATGAATTTGAATACTTTCCTATATGTAAAGTTAAACGAATACGTAACCCAGCAAAAAACAATCACTGGAAATAACATGGAAACTATGCTTAATTTCACCTAGCCCTACCTGACAGTAAATAAACCAATGTAACCAACAATTATGGAAAACAGATCAAGCAATCCTTGTTTTCTGAGTTTTAGGATAGCACTGTTGGATTTTCAAGTTTTTTAGAAATGTATCTCAACTAAATACTTGCATCTTTCTGTAACTTATCTGTTGAAGTAATTACCGAATAAAGGAATAAAGTAATTAGAAGACTCGGCAGATCATAGCTAAATGTATTCTTTTAGAATTTTAATTTTTTTTCTGCATTGGGCACATTTCTACGATTTGTTACATCATTAAATAGTTCAACACATTCTGCTATGTATTTTCATCTCATAGTCTAATTGAAATATCATTTTGAAAAAAAATCCTACTTCTTCTTCTAGAAAGAAACCAATAGTTGTACATTACATCGGTCAGTCAAGAGCTTTTATTTAATGGTATTGCCTACACCTGGTAAATACCTTCCAACCATAATTCATCAAATGCTTGAGCATGGAGCGGATGTCCATGACGACGATGATGAAGGTCGTACTCCTCTACACATAGCTGCACAGTACCATCGATTGGAATATATAGAATATTTGGTTGCTTATGGAGCTAATCCTAAGGTAGGGCAAATCTAGTGCATTTTTCTAAACAGCCCTACGCATCGTGTGTGAAGAATGTTAACCGACAAGCCAGTATCACTATTTTCGCGTAGCAACCTACATGCGAGTAACTCTAAGAAATCTGAGCTGGAAGCAGAGTTTTTAAGATCAGACCTCTTCTCAATTACTGTAAATATTTAATAAACATTTAATGCTTTTCTTATAAGACTATGTTCCTTTTTTATGCGAATATCAATCCTTAATTTTTTTTGCGAATGGGTGTCAGCTTGGGTATCCCAACTAGGGCTGTACCGCTCACGCTCATGTGCGCTCATATGAGCGTGAGCGACCACCGCTCACGTTAGCATGAGCGTGAGCGGTACAGCCCTAATCCTAACAGTAAAACAACACTGCTAATTATTTTTCAGTGCATCGTACCAAAAGAACAAAATACATTTTCAAAAGAATAACCATTTTGTTCGCTTATCATTTAAGCTATATACTAAGCCAGTCGTAGTACATTCAATTTAGTCATTGGGTAGTACCAACGAAAAGAAACAAATAAATATGAAAACAGCGGAAGTACTATTAACCACACATTTAAAAAATAAGGATGATATCTATTGTGTGAGACAAGAACTTGATAAATTCATAACTAGGAGACCTTAAATCAGCATATATAAGAAATATCAACATTTCAATAGTTTCTACATGCAATTTCTGCTGAATCTGACATAAATTGACTCATTAGGGGCAAAATTACACAATATTCACCATAGTAGGAATTCTAATTTGTCACATTTCGCACACGAGCATGCAAAGCATGAAGTTTTGATTTAGCGCGACTAAATATTCATATATTTATATTGGTTTTTGGACTTGATGAGGCTTTCCTTTGAGGAAAATGTCGAATATTTGTTACTAGAATCACACTGTATAAAATTTGTTTGTCTGCACTGGTACTGTCTCTTAAACCAATTCATTCAAAAGTATATTTTTTCTAGCATTCGAATATATAGATTCACTCTGGTGAGTATAGTCAAGAGGATCATGGCGCATCTTTCAATGTTTTGTAACTAACTAATGATCGTTCAATAGATGTTTATATTTTATACTAGCTATTGGGTTGAATTGTATTTACAGATGCAGCATTAGTTTTATTACAGTGATTAGTTAAATGGTAGACACTCTTCGCACACAATGAGTGAATGATTTGATATGTCGATATTTCTTATCTACGATCTATTCAAAACAATGTTTCTAACAAACCTTCTTATCTATTTCAAAGTAATGTTGTTAGTGTAATATATTTGAACTATGAGATACACCGATAATACAATTATAGTTCTGTGCAAACAGTTTTATAGATTGAGACATATTTTAAGATTATTCCCGATAAAAGTATTCAAGCGCAACATTTGTAGTCAATATTCTGGAAAAAGTTCTGCAAGTTTTTAAACTACTTTCAATTATTTATTTTATCATGAAGGCACGAACAAAATTGGGAGCAAACATCTTACATTTTGCGTTATTTCCAACTGTACAGAAAAAAAGTGAAAACGAATTCAATGAATTAATTTTTCTGATCCTAAAACTTGAACGAGGAAACGGTGATAGATCGTTTAAATTTGTGACCCAAGCAACAATAGACGGAAGACCACCGCTTGCATTTGCTCTATGTCATCCACGACGGAACAAAGAACTTGTGGAAAAGCTGATAGATGTCAATGATAATCAGTTACCATTTGTTATTGACATGATATCACAGCGTTTGCATGATCCAGAAAAACCAGAACTAAAACAAGCAATTTTGGATTGTCTTAATGTATTTGCGGAACGACTGGAAGAATGTGAAAAAGGAATATTTGAACAATTATTTCAAACCATTTGTCAACACAATAACGTATTTCTTCTCCAGTTTTTCATTAAAAAATTCGGGGTAGGTCCTCATATTCTGTAATTCATATTTCTTCCACTTACGGAACTGATTATCATTCAGTGAAGAATTTGATTGATGTATATTATTTAGTCAGTGTCTTAATATTAACCTCATGAATGTCACAAAACCAACACACTCAGTAACGAGATTGCAATAGCCACATGTCTATGAAGTATTCAAGTAAGGAGTGATCAGTTACAACGATGAGCATTACACTTCTTAGCCACTAGGATCCGACCACCCGAACACCTACGAATGCCTCAACTTTTAATATATAATTGTATTGATTGATATTAGAGTAATCATTCTTAATCATTAGGGATTTTTACGAATAGATTGTACAGCTTGAATAAGTGAACTCTAACTGTTAAATTAAAAAGGTCTTTACCGGATGTAATGGAATTATGCATTCACTTCTGTGATTGATAAGTTATTTACTTTTAATAGTATTAAATTATGATTTTGTTTTCACGATAATTATTTTCAAAGTTCGAATCCTTTAATTATTTGTAGAAAAAAACGACTGCCGAAATACGTGCAAAGAACAGTACATCACCTAATTATGGGGAACTCATAGAAGAAATCGATCAAGTTCCATTGATTGATCGAGGTGACTTTGCGGGATACATCCCGTTGCTCACTGCTGTATACTACAACGCAAAAGAATGTGTAGAATGGTTGATCAACGTAAGTAGCCATCTTGTACTTTTCTCGCATTGAGTTTTATTGGCTACAAATATCCTCGACTATATGAGTTACCAATTCAATCACGTACGTTGAATACAAATTTTGCAGTATCTCTCTATGCTACTTACTTAGTCTAGGCATATTTTAAGTTGGATATCAGCCCATATCAACACCAAGCTTGGTTGAAAAGGTTAACCCTGACACGCCAACCTGGGGTCCGTATGGGCCCCAACTCAAAATAAGAGCTCTGATGACATGTCTTGTTCTTTTTACGGGTACATATCGAAAGGATGAAAACTTTGAAGATTGGTAGTACATGGTATTCTCCTTCAGTTTGATATGAATTGAAAAGCTAAACGCTTAGTATTGAATTTGAATTTCATCTGACTTAGACTGGTAGAATCTAAGCATTAATAAAGGTTGGTGTGTCAGGGTTAATATGAAGAACTTTTCGCTTTCGACCAAGTTCGAATTCACTTCTCTCAATCTATAGCAACTCTAATTTTGGACGAGATTATCCGATTTCACTGTATCAAATTTTAACTCTATAATCACGTCCATGGATAGTTTTCTATAGATCTTTCTGTGATTCTAGTGTAAAGAGATCTCTATCAATCTACTGACCGAAAACAATGATGGTGAAAATATTTTACATATTTGTGCTAAACGTCTTGTTCTGAATAATTTATTTAATAAGATCTGGGAAAAACTGGACGAGTTGCAAAAAATTGATTTAGTACATAGAGCCGATATCGAAAACAATACACCAATACTTCTTGCGGCCCGTGCTGGAAATAAAGAACTTTTGAAGAAATTCTATGCCTATATTACCAAAAAATCAACACAGTCGGAACAACTTAATATTTATGCGTCAAGCAGAACTGTGTTTCACGAAATTTGTGAAGCCGGCCATCACGAATTATTAACTTCGAAAGATGTTTTTGGTTGGGATGAGAAAACACAGCCATCATCGGTTCCAAGAGAAACTAAACAGGAATTAATGAAGCAAGATTCTAAAGGATACACTTGTCTCCATTTGGCAGCCGCGAAAGGTAAATAACTTTTTATTTTACCGCAAGGATTCTGGTATACACACCCAAAATTTACTTTTTTCTTGAGAGTTAGCGATTTAGGATCATTCACTGTGACGATGCATGATATGAATGTAAATTTTTTTTTATTGTTATTTTTTGTAGGTCACAAAGAGATCGTTGAATATCTCGTCAATAATCTAGGAATGAATGTTGATGCAATTGATGATCGTCGTCGTACTCCCTTGCATGTTGCTTGTGAAAATGGCCACACAATAATAGTTAAATTTCTTCTTGAAAAGGGCGCTTCAAGCATATTACGAGATGCTAGATCTTACAATTGTTTAGATATTGCCATTATAGGACAGCACGAAGAACTTGTGAAAGAGCTTCTCAATCATGATTCATGGCGAGATATAATGCGTAATGCTCAGCCTATTTCCGGGACTGAAGCATTCGACACGCCTATGAGAAAATTAATTCGTTATGTGCCTAATGTAGCTGCTTGGCTTATTGACGAAAAATTTACTACTATAGTCGGTGGACCAGGTCAAAAGGTATACAAACGCATCTACGATTATGAATTTTATGAAGACATGTATAAAGTTCGTGACTGGTACAGCAAAGGTAAGCACTATATAGATTTATCATAGAATATCTATTGAAAGTTATTTCCAGCTATTTCTGTAATGCATGATTTGTTGGAGTCTGAAACGTATACTTCTCTTTTGTTAAGGCTTGCATCAAAAAGTTCTTTTATTTGATTCGTTATTCAATTATCTTAGTATTAAGTAAGAGGTGAGTAATCAGGCACTTTAATGATTGGTGAATACAACAGGTACCACTGTAAAGACTTTGCCGTAATATTTGAAATATTGATAGTTTGAGTGAACACATAAGCAAATAATTTCTTAATTTAAAATACAAAGTGAGCTATTCGCTTGCTTAGATTACAAAATCGAATTTAGAAGACACCTGAATAAAATTGAATCACATATATGATTGTTTTATACACTCAATTCTAACGAAAGTAACTGATTAAAGTATATAATCTGATTGTACTAATAAACAGTGGAACGAAACATTGTAAAAATTGATGTTAATCTTAGGAGCCTAAAAAATGAACCAGACGCCTTGTATGATTAAGTTAAGAAAAATCAGATCAGGACACAAAATTTATTAGATAGATTTTCTTACGAGGGAACGTTCCCAAGTGATTAAAAGCTTTTGAGCTCATATGTTACCCATTAGGTAGATGACCTCTAGATTAGAGAAACCTCCAAAGGATTCGTGCCCATATTGAGATTTGACAGAGATATCGAATTTTTAGTGGATTTTTCCTGCTGGACCCTAGTTCTACAGCAAAATCATATTTTCGAATTTCGACCTGAAACTTTGCCCAAATGAAGACCTCGATCAGAGTAGCTTATATAGAAAATTTCAGAATTTTTGGACATTGCATCTCCAAGGTATCAATCTTTCAAAGTATCTATGTTATCTATAGAAAAGTGCCTATATTTTCAAAAATTGATATCTTGGAAATGCAATGTCCAAAAATTCTGAAATTTTCTATATAAGCTACTCTGATCGAGGTCTTCATTTGGGCAAAGTTTCAGGTCGAAATTCGAAAATATGATTTTGCTGTAGAACTAGGGTCCAGCAGGAAAAATCCACTAAAAATTCGATATCTCTGTCAAATCTCAATATGGGCACGAATCCTTTGGAGGTTTCTCTAATCTAGTGGTTCCCTACCTAATGGGCAACATATGAGCTCAAAAGCTTTTAATCACTTGGAAACGTTCCCTCGTTAGACTGTGCTTCTATCGAACCAATACAAACTTCTCATTGAATATGTTAGTTTTTCAAAAAATTTTGGAAAAAACTGTAAAAATCAATGAAATAGATAGATTTTCTTAATCATGTCTTCTTACATGTGCTATACGTACACTCTTGCATATGGTAAGAGAGATAAAAATAAAGCTGACATTCAAAAATCAAGCATACATTGGATTAATTATAGAATCGGAAGCTTTCTATGTTGAGATTATGTAGTTACCATATAATAGTACTTTTAGTTGCCCAGAAGCACTATACGATTTCTCGGAGACTTTGAACCCAATATTTTATAAATGTCTAATTACTTTCGATTTCTGAAATGTTTTTGTGAAATTTCATTTTCTGTTTAACATTCATAACTGATCGATTTCGTGTAAAAGTTGATGAATTATACTTCAAAAAATTTTCCTTTTCGTAGATGTTTTTCTTCAAGTTTCAGTCGTAATGATTTGCCTAATGTATGTTTAACGTTATTATGCTACTGACTTGCTCCAGAGTCAGCAATTGAGATAATGGATCTAGTTAAAATTTCATGACTAGTTATGTGAAGAATTCCAACACAATATAATTCATTTTTTTAAATAGATATTTTTATTTGCACAGGTGTCATACTAGAAGGGCCAGAAACATGTGTAACACTCTGTCGAAAACGTGGCGTAGAATGTATTTTTGGCTGCTGGTGTTGTTGCCGAACGCATCAAAGTAATTCGTGTGGGAAATGTTGTAGTTTACAATCCAATATAAAAAACGCATACACTACTGACGCTTATACACTTGTTCGTAATCACCCTTTATTTATCGTAAGTCTACAAGAAAAACAAAAGTATCTAACCCAACATCCATTTCATATTCTACTGCGACGAACCAAACTTAAATCTTTTGGTCTCATGTTATTTAATATTTCTTTTTTTCTCTATATGACCTACCTTGGATTATTAACAGCGTTTGTATTGAAAGGAAAACATCCAAAATATTTCTATGATCGTGCTAATATAACTATGACATTTGATTTGAATATATGTAAAAATGTAAGTGAATTCTTTTCAAGTAATTTTATTTCAACAGACGAAGCTTTTAAAACGACTGAATACAAAAACATGAAATTTGCACTGTATGGAATCATGTCAGCATTTATCTTGAAAAATGTTATTGTTATTGCATCATTATTTCCAAAAGTATTTCGTACGGGTTCCTCGTATATTGAGATATTAGCACTTATTCTTACATATGTTTATGTACTTGATTGGTATCCTTGGCAATCAGCCATTCTTTTTCGATGCCCAATTCAATATCAGTTAGGAGCGATGGGCATTCTTCTTGCTTATATTAATTTACTTTTCTATGTTCGAACAGCTCCTATATTAGGTTTGGGAGTTTACATTGTCATGTTACAAGTCATTACAATGAAATTTCTGCGTTTTCTCCCAATTCTTCTGATTATCATTTGTGGTTTCGGTTTCACATATTGGATGTTATTACAGTACCAAGATGTCTATGGATCACCAGGAGAAGCGTTACTGCGCACCAGTTTGATGGCCTTTGATTTAGGCTACGAAAGTCGTTTATATGATACTCAAAATGGTGGTGTTGGTTATTATAAATTAGTATACTTTATTTTCATACTTGCGGCACTTGCACTTTCTATTTTCATCATCAATTTATTAATCGGTATGAAATTCTTAACAACAGTCATGTTTCATCGCAACATAAAAACAAAAATGAAAATTCAATTTGTATCTCAGAGTCTCTTGATCCTAATATCATCGAATAGATAGGGAATAGTATTTTATACTAAAAAAAAGACATTCTTTAAAGAAGAATTCATTTCAGTTGGAATTATATAGCATAATCTCGTTTCTTTGTAGGTTTGGCAGTTGGTGAAATTCCATCTTTGAAAACACAAGGAACGTCCTCACGCACATTATTAATGTATAATCTACTTTCGGACTATGAAATAATGCGAATTCAATTTCACTTACTCATCAATGCTGTGGTTTCTTGTGGATGTTATGGAAATGGAATTTCATGGTTTTGTCCCCATCCCTATACCATTTTACAAAGTGACGAAAATTTAGGCCCAATGGGTAAATTTAGTACACTATTTGCATACATTAATAAACATTTTTTCAAACAACAAATACAAGACAATGTCCCTCCTAAGAAACAAGCGAAAGACTTAGATCAAGAAGTGGACAACGATAACTTTTTGTCGTCTTAATCATAAGAGAGTAAAACTAGAAAGAATTCTAG
>CAJNOP010002138.1:0-19796 GCA_905250075.1 Rotaria sp. Silwood1 | reverse complement strand
ATAGTATGTTGCATTAAAAATAGCAATAGCCTGTGGTACCTTGGAACTTAATTGGCTGGAATACTTTTTTCAATGTTCTAAGTAGTGCAGTTTCAGAGAATGTGAGTCTTCCTAAAAATCCGCATTCACACGTAATTAAATAAACAATAGTAATAAAAACAAAAACAAGGCAAAATGTGAGAAACGGAATAAAAAAAGACAAAGAGATCAAAAGCATGTAGCACTAAGCCAAATAAAAAATCAAATGTCACGAAAAAATCAATCAAGAAAAATAATTCGATTCCAAGTGTAGAAATACACAAGACAGATCTTAATAAAAATTTGTTACATGATCAAAACTTTTTCGTGATTATGACTCACAAATGAATTTGAGACAACAATTATGAATAACTCAAAATATCTATCACAGAACAGCGACTATATTTGAAGGGAAAATTGAATCATTCTCTCATAACTGAGTCACGGTTTTATTCCAGTATGAGACATCTGAATGACTCGTGGTTATGACGTGGCGTTTGAGTTGTGCAATAATGTGTTCTTTCTGTCATATAAAATACTATTTCACAGTATTTACCTTATATTTACTTTTTTTTACTTATTATCTCACCATAATATGGCTACAGCAAATAATTCTCAAACTTCAAATGCCGTAGACGAATGTTCGATTTGTTTGAGTTCATTGACACAACAAGGTCTTGATATATTTACTACAGCATGTAAACATCAATTTCATTTTCAATGTTTGGCCAAAAATGTTCAAGCACAAAACAATGAATGTCCTTTATGTCGAACTCGTCTTGATTCTTTGGTTAATATACTCAATGCATCATCGACTACTAATCAATCACTACCTATTCAACAGGTTTCAACACAGCCCATAATACCCATACAAACTTCACCACCACCAGCAAACAATACAGGTGTTTGGGGTACATTAACGAAATCATTAAGCAATGCATTTAGTTGGATTAGTGGTGGTTCAAACAGAGCTGCTTCTTCGTCTAATCATAACAATGCACAGTCGATATTCAATGTAAATATTTATGATCAAAGAAAACAACATATCTTTTCACCTTATTTTCATTTAGTTTTCTACTGATACTTCGTCCTCAGAAGATCTCATTGACGAGGAAGCTGTTCGTATTCTTTCAGCTCGTATTAATGCTGCTCGACAACAATCTATTGAAGATTATTCTCAGTTTCCTTTGATTACTACAACTACTACACTAGAATTTGGTGCTCAAGAATCAACAAAAGAATCTAACATTTTTGGAATGGTTACATTAAAAGCGCCATCATTACTTTCAAAGACAGCAAGTGAAAAAGAACTTGATGAATTACATGTTCCTCTCGATCTTATTTGTGTTGTTGATCAAAGTGGTTCAATGTCGGGAGACAAAATAGCTTTACTAAAAGATACACTAAACTATATAGTTGATCAAATGGGTTCATTAGATCGATTAGCTGTTATTTCATTTGATACTCGAGCATTCGATCGATCGAAAGGTCTCAAACTAATGACAACACAGAAGTAAGTATATCATCTTTATTCCATATGAATATCAAATTGATATTTCTGTTAAGCAAACAAACTCTTCGAAATGCAATCACACATCATATTCAAGCGAATGGTGGTACATATATTGGTAAAGGTCTTGAAATGGCAATTCAACTGTTGAGAAATCGTCGAACAACTAATTCATTAGGGGCTATGCTTCTTCTTACTGATGGACAAGATAATCAACATCATGATTATTCATCATTAATGAGATCATTGCCTGAAAGTGTTGTTTGTCATACATTTGGTTATGGTTCTGATCATAATGCTGCATTACTTTCTCAACTAGCTGAACAAGGTCATGGAGGTACTTTTACCTATATTGATCAAGTTGATGCAGTTGGTCATGCATTTGCTACAGCACTTGGTGGACTTTTTACATGCATTGCAAAACAAATACATGTTAAATTACAATTCAATGATGATTATAAAATTACTCATAGTCATACAATTTATCAATATGAACCAAAAGATTTACCATCTCGTGAAATAACGTACAAAATGACTGATCTGAATGCTGATGAATGTCGAAATCTTGTTTTTCAATTACATATACCAAAACTTCATCCATCAAATGAAAACAGTTCAAATGATCATACCATTGGTAATTGAAGAATTAATTTAATATTGAAAAGAAATCTTATGATTGATTTTCATTGTAGGTCATGTATCTCTTGAATATAGAGATGCCAATACTGATCAGATAGTTCATACACCTCATGTTCCATTTATACTTGCTCGTCCAAATCAAATAGATCCTCGATCATCACTTTTACAAGTCAACTATGAACTTGATATACAACGTAATCGATCAGAAACAAGTCAAGTATTGAAAGAAGCAGTTAAAGAAAATAACTATGAACGTGCTCGTGCTATGATCAATAGTCAAATAGCAAAAATTCGTTCATCAGTTTCAGCTGAAAATCCACTATGTCAACAACTAATACGTGATTTAGAACATCAATATTTAAATCAACGGGAGTTTCAAACAACAATGACAAATATGTATATGCAACATGGACAAGAACGTGCAACATATTCAACGATTGCAACAGTTAGTGCAAATTGTTATATGACATCAGGTCAAGAACGTTTTCGAAGCAAATATAGATCTTAAACTACAAGACAAAGGCTAATTTTCTTTTACAATTTCGGTTTTATATTGTTTCGGATTTCTTTTGTCTTTGATGACTGTTTATTCAATTAGATTTCGATTCGTTTGACCGATCATTCGAGCATCAACATCGATTCATTTATTATCACTCCCTAAACATAAATTTAAAGAATTGTGAAATTCTTACCGACATAATCCACTTGTGTAACAATGAGAAATTAATTTAATTTAATTTGTTTCGGATTGAATATAACTAAAAGCTTTCTTGTAATATCATCGATGATTTGCTACAAAATTAAAAATAGATTTTAAGTCAAATGTGTGAATGATCGAAATATGATATCGTATAACAAGTGAAGAAAGAATATCAAATAAACGTAATCGAACGTGTGGGTGTGGGTGTCAGAGAGAATGGGCAACTCACAAAGACACTCAGACCCGCAGCTACAACCATACGAGCTTTCTCTAGATGCCTCGTTAGAGTGTTTATGGCTGAAAACTTCAGAAAATAGTCTTAAAAAAGAAAATTCGATAGGATAAATCGAGCAAGCACAGCAATGATTATTTTTATATAATAAAAAGGAAAAGTAAAATATAAGAAAGAAACAGAAAAACAAATAAATTACACTGAAAACAAGACACACTTTTACTACTAGTAGTTGTGATGGTCGATGTTGTTGCTGTTGCATCGGGGGATGAAGTAGAATTGATAATGAAGCAATTATTTCCCGCAATACATGTGGCATTCAAACCGATGTATTCGCCAAATAGTTTCACACGTGCAGCTGATAACACATCGCAATTAGGATAAGCATCAATAAAAGTAGCAGTAGTTATATTCGTATTAAGGACAAGAGTTTGATCCGTTCTGGGTAAATATGGAGGCCATGTTATACTAATATTATCGTTCGGTTGATGTTTTGTAATCATATTTGTCCAATATGTACGAGTAGATTTGACCAAATTCCATTCATTGGGTAAAAATATTTGGTCACCATAAAGTGAAGGCGATGCTGTTTGAAATAAATTCAATAGCTCTGCGGAATGATATGCTCCTGGCCAAATAACTAAGCTTGGTAATGACAACCAAAACGATTCTGGTGCATGATTATATGTATAAAGATATATAGGTTGTTCAGCCATATACCCAGCCATACGACGAGCACCACAAATAAAAGTTTCTTGAGACATTAATGCCACGAAAGCTTTTGAATAATTACTATTGAACAGATTCAGAGTGTATAGAGCTTCAATTTCAGACTGATTGTAGGTCACTATTGGTAGAATACGATTTAAATAATCTTCTGAACTTTTTGGTGGATGAACGTATTCTTCATATAGAACACATAAAAGAAATTCATCATGAGTCGCTCCCAACAGTATAGGTATACGATTAAAAGTGCCTGACAAGAAGATTTGTAAAGGATGAGTAGGTATTTCTACTCCGTCCACGATAAAATTGAAGGGAAATACTTAAATAACTTTGAGTTGGTCTTTAAAAATTAATGACGTTGATGATGGAATTGATACATTGAACATGGTTGTTAGGAGTAGAGTACTATTAACATCTCGTAAACAAGCCAGTTGTTCAGTTGAGTTTGTCATGTTACTTCCAACACGCCATGCAAGATCATTTGTTATTGAATAAGCAACTTGCTTGTCATACATATAAAATGGAATATCACAAGATCCACTTTCCATTATTCCAGCATGAAATAAGCCAGCCGATAATGGTGACACAATATGAAGACAAACTGAATAGGATCCAGCAGATTGTCCAGCTAGAGTGATCGAATTCTTATCACCTCCAAATTGTCCTATATTATCTTGGACCCATTTCATTGCCATACGTTGATCTGTGATACCTTGATTTGCAATAATTTGTCCATTTGAATCTTTCAAAGCTGATTGAGCGAAGAATCCCATAACATTGAGACGATAGTTAATAGTGACTATAATAAATGAATTATTCTCTTGAATAGCTTCATTTGTCCAACTAAGTCCATCATAGATAATCTGTGTCGAACTACCTTCTTGAAATCCTCCACCATGAATCCATAACATCACTGGATATCCCGTTGATGAAGTGGAAGGCGGAGCACGAGGCGCCCAGATGTTCAGATACAAGCAATCTTCATCAAATGGACCTGATGTAATACTCATTCGCTCAATTTGGGGACACGAGGGACTGTAATGGGTAGCATTTTGTATTGTACCATTATTGATGTCGCTTACAATATAAGGTTGAGCTTTTTGCCAGCGAAGTATTCCAACAGGTGGGGTAGCATAAGGAATTCCAATCCAGACATTTGTCTGTCGAATAGTGAATCCTACAAATTGGCCGGATGTTGTGGATACAATCGGTGAATCTACGGATTCGTTAGCAAACGCGTAAAGATTTCCTTTTAATCCAGAAACTGTTGAAAAAAAATACTATACAAGATAGGCACACAAGAAACATATTCACATAAACAATCATAGATGAAGTAAAAACAAGTGAATATCAATTCAATTTGATTTCTTTAGATCGATCAGATCTTGATAAGACAAGTATTGATAAGAAAACCAACTATCATAGCCAATATATAAGTACAGAGTTGTATGAGAAAGGAGTAACAACAACGCAATGCACATTTAAAAAGGTAATCATAGAAAATAAAGAAAAAAAACATGGGTGTCTTTTTTTTGCGTCAATATTGACATGAATCATCATGGATGTATGCATTAAGAGTGCAAAATATTACGAAAAAGTTCAAGGACGAATATCGATTACTTAGTATCCATGAGGAAGATGAGAAGCTTATACAAAAGCAGTTGGACTTAACTATCTGTATGATCTCACAATATTCGGGTTGTTACATGAGTCTTAAACAAATGCTTGTTGGATCAAACAAAACATTGTCAATTATATACTGGTTGCTTCTCTCGCGTAAACATTTGGAAAAACTATTAAAAATTGCCGATGATGTTTTTTTTTGTACATAAACACAAACTAAATGATTCTAATTTGATTAAAAAACTATTTTGGACAAGATGATTCTTCGGCAAGATAGTTTTCTTTGCAGTACACTTTTCAAAGAAATGGGTTTTCATGATCAATAAATAACTTTAACTATTATTGCTATGATGATACTCACGAGCAAATTTTAAAAGTTAAAGTCGTGTTGTCGCTTAAGGCGTCACCATGATGAATGTCAAATGGATCCGGAAGATCAGGACGAATGTTGAAAAGAAAAGAAAAGAATCGAATTTCATTTAAACTAAATTTTTGCTTCCTTATAGGAGATGAACAACAGGATGTTAGGCATATTTCATGGTGAATGCATCAATAATACATTTTGATGAAAAGTAAGAAACTTTACCTAAAAACCAACGAAATTTCCTATTATTTGAGCAAGTAAATGCATGAATTGGTTAGCTCAAATGTTAGGATATGAAAATACAATCATTCGTCTTGTATCTTGTATTATGTATCTGAAATCGTTCTGTTTCACATGCATGTCAAACTCAAAATTTTATTGAAGCTACATAGCATTACTAAACAGCTTTCGAAAAAATTCATAAAAATGCTTGGCTTGATGATAATTTTACCTTGCATCAAATTATATAAAAACATGTTCTAACCCTGTCTCTTTTGATTATTGAAAGCACCAAATAGCTAGCTATTCCCGTTATTGAAATATTCGTTTTACATCCGCTCTTACTAAATTCTCGCTTCCACAATAGTTAACAGAATCCAACCTGATGAACAGATTATCATTGACTGGATAAATGAACGAAAACGAAAAAATACTTCGGATAAGATAGGAGCCATTTGATAATCGATATGTACGAGAGACCAATAGTAATATAAAGAAAATTATTAATACATGTTAATAAATAGATAATATCAGATATGATGAAATAAATAAAGAGACAAGTTGTTTATATCTCACGAATTGTATATCGAAGAAAGATGATGATCCTATTGATATAACCAAGATATTCAAAAAGAAAGAAAGAAAGATAACTCTACAGAGCTAAAGTTCATGATAATTACTGGACGACCAGCGGCAACACCTGAATCGTCTAGTGACGAACTGTTTGTAAATAGACTAGGCTACATATCTTCAATAGTAGTAGAAGAAAGTGCAGAAAGCAAAGTACCAGTATACATTTTTGAATTTCTAAACACGGAGATGTTTTCCTATGCCAATGGTTTTATATACCTTCTATTCCTCTTAAAAATAATTTATAATTGATGTTGATAAATAGTTGTTTTCAATCAACCCTTCTGTTGGTAGTGGGCATGAACTGCTTGTTATATGGATAAGATTATCGTATATCAGTATTAGAATATCTGATCTTGGTATATGCAGTCAGAAACATTTCATATTTTTTGTCTGTCAATTTTTTTATTATAGAGAAAGTTATATTGTGTGCATTAGATTAGAAAGTGATGCACAAATAAATAAGCCTTTAAGTGTGCTGTTTTTGTATATTCATTTTTCTCTAATATCAAAATATGACTCGTTATTTTTGTAGAATTAATTGAATTTCAGTGTAAGGTCTATACAATCATAACATAGATATATAAAGTTTGTTATTTTATATTTGTTAAAATGTTTCGAGATTTGTGCAGGTATATTGTTTGTGATCTTCAAAAAATTAGATACAATTACATTCATTGAACTTCCAAGAAAAAATATATTATCAAATTTATGATCGAACTAAGATAATTCGATGAAATCCTAAAATTAGTAAACAAATTTTTTTTTTATGAAAAATTTGTTTTCTCTTCATCTATGACCTAACGATGTAAACATAAAACAGGAAAATAATTTCGACAAAACCATATGAAAATGAAACTTAATTCAAAGTACATATTAACTTATGTACAGAAATAAAAATGGAGAAAGAAAAAGCAATAAGGATTAATTTTATTGTTCACAATGTGAGTATAAAAACAGATATTATTATGTGAAGCGCGTAATTAAAGATGTAGATGTCTCATCAAGAATTTGGATTCTTAAAATATATTTTGGATTGATTGAAACATGAGCGACATTTAATAAATTGACTTTTTTGTATTGGTCTTTCCTTATCAGCAAACAGCTAGGTGTACATGATGATGCAAAAATGACAGACAAGCATTCAAAATATTCGAAAGAGTTGGTTTTATCATATATTGAATATAAATGGCAAAAGTAATGCGAGCAATTTTGGTCAAAGAATTTGGTATTACTATGTTGCTTGATCTTGGTTTTACAATCAATAATCATAAATCATGCATTTTTTTTTAATTCATAGGTGATGCAAATGTATGCAAATTAGTTGAAGATGTACCTATTCCTGAAGTAAAACCTCGAGAAGTATAATAGAAAATAAATTGTAGCATTATTCTGTTTTAAGTTTAATTTTAATTTTAATTAGGTATTGATTCATGTGCATGCTGCTGGTGTTAATCCTGTAGAAACATATATTCGATCTGGTACATATGCTCGTCGACCCAATTTACCATATACTCCTGGAGCTGATTGCGCTGGTGTTATTGAACGGGTTGGTGATGAAGTTACAAAGTTTAAGGTAATTTAAGTAATATCAATTGTTGAGAAAAATATCATCGGCAGAATTGAACTTTTCATAACTTGGTTAAATTAAATTAGTAATTTAACATTTTGAGAAATTTAACTTTCGAGAATTCCTTCTTAAATGCTTTCTTTCAATTTCTATGAATTTTTTTATCAATTTATACTAATTACATAGTATCTGTAGGCAATAGCAACATTGAAATCGGAAGGAAGCATTTGCATAAGTTTCCTTCTTGGTTGAAAACCAGTTATTCTCCAAAGAAAATGCATCATTGTTTTTATCTTATGATAGCATTGACCGAAAAATTTATTTTTTTGATTTAGGTTGGTGATCGTGTATTTACAGTAAATACTATTACAGGAACTTACGCTGAATATTGTGTTGCTAATTGTAATTCTGTTTTTCCTTTACCATCAAATATTTCATTTGAAGAAGGTTCAGCTCTTGGTACACCCTATTTTACTGCTTATCGAGCACTCATTATCAAGTAAGACAACGTCTATGTATTTATTAAAAGTAATTGTTTGTATTTTTTATTGCAACATTGGTGCATTTCAATTAGTAGTTATTATCTTTTTCAAGTTTCTTTTCCAAACAAATATTTTTCTAGAAGAACAGAAGAATTACCTATTTCATTTGAAGACTGAAAAGCAGTAAACATAGATGTTAGTGCTGGTGTTGACGGAAGATAAGATACTATTGATTGTTTTGAAAGATCAGAAGAAGCTATGATGATAGTAGGAACCAGTGAAAGTAGACATAGGTCTTCTTTTTTCTCCATACTCACGTCCTCAATCTCGTAATTTGTCACCTTATGCATATTTAGTGAGCATTTCAAACTAGAGAGAAGCAAGTAAGAGTACATACTTGCACCTTCTTAATCTGCAATCAAGATTTTAGACAAAAGAGATTATATCCTATAATAATGTAGAGAGTCGCTTGCGCAAAAACGATAAAATAATGAATTCGATTTTATCATTATGTCTATTTTGCTAAACTTGATCGTTGGCCACCTTCATACATAATGTATCTATTTTCCGATGTTTAAAAGAAAAACCTACATTTCTTATATTGAACTAAAAAACCAAGTGAAGGTAATTGAGAATGAAATGCATATTTAACAGTTATTCGAATTTAATAATGATATATTTCAGAATATAGAACGAATTTATCTTTGTAATTGTCAGTGTTCAATCTAAGAATCAGATCATTCTAACATCTGTGTTTGAACTATTCAAAATGTGAATCGAGCAAAAAATTACAATCAAAACAGAATTTTCATTTCTGAAATTGATGTTGGATATCATAATTTTTATTCATGAATTACAACAAGTTCGATGGTATTTACTTTCATAATATTCGATTCAAAATTCAGAGTTAGATGGACAAAGATTATAAGTAATTAGTTTTAATTGTCAAACAAAATTCCATAAAAAACTATTTCTAACTATTTCAATCAAACTTTCATTTATCGATCGACTATGTAGAAAGTAATAATCGTCACCGCGTTCTTATTTCTCAGAAAAACAGGCTCGAAATTTCACATTAATTTTAGAGTTAAAATTATATTTTGATTCCAATTTTTCGTATGATCCAGATTTGAACCGGTTTAAATTTAGATCTTAGATTCGAAAATGGCATATACCATTTAATATTACTATGTAATAGAGGAAAAAGTAAAGATATGTCTGGAACTGATTAAGAATGAGATAAATCCTTGAAATCGATGAATCTTTTTTCTTTGGACTTCAATAAACAGACAAACAATTTAAATGATTATAATATCCAAGTAAAAGTACAAATACAACTAGCAGAGTACTTAATAAAGCATGGTGATTATTCATTCTATTATATTGATATATTTCAATAATAAATGTTAAACAAAATGAATAGAGGAGAGAATACAACCACAATAAGAAAAAAAAGACTTTTTATCATCATTTTTTATTTCACAGAGGTCATGCAAAACCCAATGAAACAGTTTTAATTCATGGTGCTAGTGGAGGAGTAAGTTAATGGAAAGAATTAAGTATGATTGACTAGATTAGCATGAATTTTATTTATGATAAAATAGGTTGGTATTGCAGCTGTACAATTAGCAAAATCGCTTGGTTTACGTGTTATTGGTACAGCCTCTAGTGAACAAGGTTTACAAGCGGTGCGTAATCAAGGTGCTGATCTTGTATTTAATCATAAACAAGAAGGATATCTTAAAGATATAGCAGTAGGATATTTCTTTTATTTTTTATTCTTAAATATATATCATTTAATAAATAATTAATTAGAATGCTTCGATAAATAATGAAGGAGTTGATTTAATAATTGAAATGTTAGCAAATGTTAATTTAAATAATGATTTACAATTGCTTAGATCAAAAGTTGGTCGAGTTGTTATTGTTGGTAATCGTGGTACAGTTGATATTAATCCTCGACTTTTAATGGCGAAAGAAACAAGTATTTATGGTGTTATTCTATTTGGTTCAAGTGAAGTAAGATAAAAAATTATAATTAATATTATTTTGGTATTCTATTAAATTAGGATGAAATGTCAATGATAAATGCTTATTTACAAAGTGGTCTTAAAAATGGCATTTTAAAACCGTTTCTTGGTCGAATATATCCATTAGAACAAGCAGCACAAGCTCAAACCGATGTTATTTTTAATAGTGGTACATGTGGAAGACTTACACTTAAAATATAGAATAATTATATATAGTGTTACTTTAAAAAAAAATATTCGTCTTATATTAATAGAGATTATACGTTTTTTTTTTCGTTTTTTCTATCTTCATTATGGAATAGTTGCGAATATTGATTATTGATGATTTCTTCATAAAATAAAATAAAAACATGTTCATCTTTATATTTGCCATAAATAAAATTTTTTATCGAGATAATTGAATGCATAATATAATTTTCAATAGATTGTAATTTAAAAATTCGATAGTTTACACAATTATAATAAACGATATTATCTAATGAATTCATAGAGGATTGATATTTAATTCTACTTTGAAATTTATATAATCGAATAATAAAATCTAATAAAGACTATTCTTTGTCAATTGATACAAGACTCTTGGAAAGACAAATATTGACAATATGAAACCTAAGTATACAACAACCATATTAAATTATACAATGAATATGTCTAGTATCTCATCTATGGTAATTGTCAAATTACATTGACTTTGATAGGTTTATTCTTTTATTGTTATTTATCGAACATTTCATTCAAAAATTATTTTTTAACGTTTTTTTCTTGACTTACATTGTTCTGATATCCTTTTTAAACGAAAAGGAAGATTTACAAGGAAACCAAACAAAAAAAATACTTGAATAAGAATTAAACTTCTAACTAATAGTTCATCTCACCTCTCGTATATGTTAAATTTATTGTACTTTTTCTCTTGATACTCTTTCCTTTTCTTTTAGTTTGTTCTGTTTTTTTTTCATCGATGATATTCAGTTTATCACATACACACACTTCTCACTTAATATCAAGATTTGTGTTTTATTACCTTTTCAAATAAAAAAGACAACAATAATATCGTAAAGCTAGTCTAAAGATTTTTTACTTCTTGATAATGATTAAAATAATTCGATTTCTAAATATATTTCAACTGTTGGTTATTTTTGGTTTATTTTTATCGTTGATTAATGGACAAAATAATCGAACTACAGTAAGTTATTTTTATCAAAAAGAAAATATTTTTTTTTACAAAAATAGTTTTATTCAGTGTTGGTCTTCAACAACAGTATATAAAATCATACCACTTGATGATAATAATAATACTCATTGGGAAATAAATTCTACTGAAATAGAACTTGTAAAAGAATGTCATCTATCATTCGTACAAAAAATTACTAATAAGACATGTTCCCAATTAGCAACTTCATCTGCGAGACAACCATCATTTGCACAAAGTAAGGCAGTAAATTTTAATGAAGTCTTTTTCTTTTTTTTTATGATATTTCTTTTTTTTTAATCTTTAGAATATGGTTATGGATTTTTAGCTGTTTTTATCATAAGTGCTCTTTCATTAGCTGGTTTTATAGCATTTCCATTAATGAAAAAACCTTATTATAAATATTTAAATGCATTTTTTACGGCACTTGCTGTTGGAACACTTTTTGCTGATAGTGCATTTGAACTATTTCCTGTTGTATGTATTTTTTTTTTCTTCTATATTTCTTTTGATTTTTTTTTGATGTAAAAGATTATTGAATATGGTTTAACATCATCTCATATGCATCAACATGGTCGCCTAAAACCAAATGAACAATCAAGTGGAAAATTACAAGTACCTATTTTCCTTTGGCAAATGGTTGTTCTCGTTCTTAGTAAGTAATACTTTTGATTGTACTTGAAATATTCTTTCTCTCATCGTAGCTGCTTATGTGTTTTATGTTATTGAACTTACTATACATGCGTTCATGCATGGTCGACATCATCATGCAAAAGTATATATACTTAGTTTGATTGATACTTGTTTTAATATGGTGTGAAGCAAACCATTAATGTAGTCATTTGCAAGCTTTTTTTGTTCTTTGTAATGCATTTTGAAGTACAGTATTTATGTAGACTAACGCTAGTATATAAGGTGCGACGTCCCTATATAATGGCTCGTCATTAGTTCTTCGTTCTTTTCTTCTTAGTAGACGTACACATCAAAATTTGTCATGTTGTATAGTGATGATATCACGAAAGAAATGTCAAAAAAATATTCGTTCGAATGAAAGATAAAAACATTGGGATCAAATTAACGCCGTCCGTTTTCTAATCTTTAGTAGAAAGTATCGTTTGTCCATAGGGAACCCGAGTAAAAAACCAATTGTTGTGAATTTTGTTCTTTTTTCAACATTCTCAAGGTTATGAAAATGAAGCTGACAATAGACTCTAGTCACTTTCCTCATTGAACAAGAATTTTTGTGTATAACAGCTGATAAATGAACTCTTTTAGTGATGAAATTCACAATGTAACCTTTCTAAGTATAACGAAACATAATAATTTCATTCTATTAAATTGTAAATATTTTTTTTTTTTGAAGAAAGTATTTCGGGTCTTAATCGTGCAGAATGATTGTTTGACAATTTTCAAAAGTAAGGAGAATGGACGACAGTTTTGTAGACGGGTATCAAAAGTAGAAGGGTGTCACGACGCTGAACACCTGGATAAGCAGAATATGTATTAATTTTGAAAAATTAGAAATTAACCGGAATAGAACAATTTTAACTTTTTGAATTTTTTTAAAAACTGTTTATCATCATTAGGATTCATATACTTTTAATGATTTTTCATTACCTGAAAGAAGTGAATTACCGAGTGAAACATTATCAAAACCGAATGGTAAAATGTCGATTATTTCTACTAATACTTTACCTAATTTAACTATAACGGCTGACGAACGACAAACAAAAAGCAAGAATAATTCAATGAAAACATCATTACAAAAATTCATTTTTAAATCTTGTATAGGTACTGGTTGGATGATAATTATTGGTGATGGTATTCATAATATAGCCGATGGTCTTGCTATTGGAGCAGCATTCTCAGAAAATATTATGTTTGGTGTGACAACGGCAGTTGCTATTGCATGTCATGAATTACCAACTGAACTTGGTTTGTTAACAATTATTTTTATATCATTGTCTTAAATTTTGTTCTATATTCAAAGGTGAATATATGGTTTTGATTGAATCGGGTTTTACTTTGCGTCGAGCACTTCTTTTCAATTTTGTTTCGGCTTGTACAGCTATTATTGGCTTTTTCATTGGAGCTAGTGCCGCTCAAAATGAAGCTGCTCGTACATGGATTTTTGCTATTACTGCTGGTACATTTGCATATATTGCTCTGGTTGATTTAGTAAGCTAGTTTTATTATACTTTCTTTATTAATGATAATGATGTTTTGCTGATTATTTTCTAGTGGCCAACATTGATGCCTCACACAGATAAATTTGATTGGATTCGATTTATTTGTGTTACTTTGGGTTATTTATCGGGTGTTTTAATTATGTTTATTTTAACAATCTTTGAAGAGCAAATTGTTGCGCCAACAGGAGGAAATTAAAAAGCTGTGATATTGATTTTTTTTCAAAATAAGTACATACTCAATAAATAGAATTTAGATCACACTATTCATTAATTAGCATTTTATCACAAGAGTTTATAAGTCATGCTATCATAAAAACAGTTGTATGGATTTATTCTTGTTGGTCTTATACGAAAAGAACACTTCGGAAAAGTGAAAAAGTTTATTGAATTCTATTTAAAACACACAAAAAAACATCAGTCAAATAATTATCTCGGTTTCCGAACTAAAACAAAAGCATTAGTTCTATTAATAATTAGTTTCGCCTGTCTGCAGACAGATAAAATGTTATTGATAATTCCTTGCATAATAAAAAAAACGATAATAATCATTTTAAAATAATGATATTAGGTGTTTTTAGCAGAAAATGCGTTGGAATCAATATTGTATTGATCTTAACATATGGAAAAGCTAGATACAAAATTTTCTTTTTCAACATTGTTATAAGTATCATCATATCATACTCACAATGATCATCTTGTGTCCAGTAATTCAGTCAGAGCGTTTTGCAAAATATCATATTATTGTTAAAAAAAAATAAAATATGAAGAATTAAAACTGAATGTAACAGTTGTGTTTCAAAAAAGAAGCATGATGTCAATATTTCAAAGTAAAACGGAACTACAACATCTGACCGTACTTCACGGTACTGAAGTCGTGTTTTTTGTCCGTTGCCTATTCTTCATCATAGATTCGCACTACTTGTGTAAAAACTTCAAGTCTTCATATGATTAAATACACTAACCGTGGTTCATATGATGATATGAAGGTATGTATTACAAGAGTCGATATCATTTAGAATTCTGTTCATACACGTGTTCACAATTAGGACTTCAACGAAGAGTACATTTGACAGAAAATATCAATTGATCATGATGAATAATGTATTCATGTTTTCCATACTATTCTCTAGAATCAGATGTTTTAACCAGATATTTTTATAGACCTTTTTTTTATCTTTTCTCATAAAAAAAGAATTATCAAAATTTTTTATTTGGAATGAGTATAATAATCACGAAAAATACTCTAAAATTCGTAGATCATGTCTGATGAATTGCTTTTTTCTAAACAACTATTCTTCACTAACAAGCTTAAGAAATGTTTTTTTTTTCTATTTTGAGATAACATTCTGTTAGTTGTAGCTTTTTTAAAGTATAATGTTTTATCTTATTCTATACACTTTATTCAAATAATAGCATGCTTATCATCAAAAGAACAAACTTAGAATACTATATATATTAGATTTTACTCGAAATGTATGACTAATATAGATCAATTTACAAAACCAGTTTGTTTATTATTTATGTATAGTCTATTGTTAGTTCATATAAATGCAGAAGCGAAAACAAAAACATTAAAAATCACTTTTAAAACAATACCACGTAGTATTACTCTTAATCTAAATTATAGAAAATTTCATATGACAATGTAAATTATAACAATTATGAATTTGATTTCATTATAACTTTAAACAACTTTTATGGATCATTTATTCCAAAAGATTATTGATACCACAGATTTGAAATTAGTAGATTCAGATGAACATAATTCTGATTTGACGATTGCTGAAAACAAACTGTTCATGCTTAGTAAATTGGTTAATCTATTTTTCATTTTTCTTTTAATCTTTTGAATATAATTATGGTTTTTTTTTACTATCTTCGACAATTACTTATTCTTGTTATCAGTGAGTGATTTATTCAATTAATATCAATAAATATATATTATTCAGTGTTTTCATAACTGTTTAATTATGTTCTTCAACTGTTGATAAAGGTTTTATGAATTATTAAAATCAACAAACTATGTAAATAGATATACTTATGATAGCTAAAGATTTTGGATAAAATATGAATACCTCTTATAATAATTAACAACAGCTTCAAATGTGTACTATTTGTTATTCTTTTCAATTTTTAACATTTAATCAAATGTCAAAATAAGGGAAAGGATGAATGTTTAATGTAAGCCTTGGTAAAGTTTCATCTATAAATATCTATCATCTTACTAATATGTAACACTACGTAATTCATAATCCCAAATTTACTGTTTAATTACTGATCGGTTTGAATATCTTTTATAAATTATCATCATATGTATATTGTTAATTTTATTCAATTATTGATTGGAGTTTGTCAAGAATTACTAAACAAATTCCGTTTTGTTTTAATATTTTTTTAATATTTTTATGTTTTGTAGTAGAGAAATTATCTTTTATTAGTAATGAATATATTGATTGATTGATTGTTTTTGTTGTTGACAATCAAGACTAATGCTTGAATCAGATGGATACAATTGGACATGTTTCATTTGTGTCAGTCCAGATTGTTTCCTAAGTATTTTTGTTATATTTAGCTTAGTAATCTTGATAAAAGAATTAGTACCAAAATTGTACTATGATTGAAAATTTAAGTATAAATACGATCAATAAACAGTTTTCATATTTTATTGATATAAAAATAATCACAAAATACCTTATGAACCAACAAAATATTCTCTGAAGATTAATTCAAGATGGAAATACATTACACAATAATTGTATAGTAACTTCCAATATAGAATTTTGAACAGAAAAGTTTATCTTTATAATGTCTAATTGTTGCTGAGGCTACTTCTTGATTGCAGACACCAATTAAGGGAAAATGTCTGCAAAGCAGAATCGGGGGTGAGAGACAAAAATGGCCGCTAACTAGAACAGGTTCACTTTGTGGAATCAAGATTTATTTATTATATGAAAAGAATACACAAAAAAAATCATTAATGAAAGACAAATGAACATTTAACTTTGTTGAGGTTCATAGTCAAGATCATCCTTGTCAAATGTATCGAATGCATTGATATATCGATAACCAAGTGAACATAATCTTTGTTGATAATCTTTAAGATCCAATAGACCATCTAAATAATCTTGTTTTGCTTGAATTCGTTTACTTTCGCTTCTGTCCAAAATGCAGAGGTTTTTCTCTCCCTCATTTCCACTTTGCAGTCATTTTTTGTCTCTCTTCCTCGTTTCCATTTTGCAGTCATTTTTTTCTCTCCCCCCCCCTGATTCTGCTTTGCAGTCACCAATTAAGAGAAAATGTCTGCAATCAAGAAGACACGGTTGCTGATTGTCTATCTTATAACATATCAATTGTTTTTGAACATTCTTTTTATGTTATTTTCAAATAACTCCGGTTTTACAAACTTTTAAAAAAGTATGAATGAAAAATAATCACAAAAAAGAGACTAAATAGAAAAATGAAAAATTTGAACACACAAATAAAGCTAAATAAGATTATTTTAGTGATTGGTTAATTAAACATGTTCAATTATTTTTGATTTTTTTTTTATCCAAAATGAGGTGTGTCACGCATATCTTCATGTACACTTAAATGTTCTGTGACAATATCATTAAGTGATGGTTCTTCAAGTGCATCAGCTGCATAGCCATCATATGTTGAACTAAATAAAAAGAAAAAACGAAAAAAAGAAATTCATAATAGTATTATACATGCATAAAAACTTACGTATCTTTTTCAGGAAAAAGATCTCGTGCATTACTTGCTGCTAAATCAGCTTGATGAACAAGTGATGGAATAGCTTCACTAGTTGATGAACGTGGATCAGTAAAACATAAATAATAAGTTAATAATTGTAATTCATCAGCCGTAAATTTTATTTCATCATAAAGAACATGATAAAGTGCTGGACGATTTGTACCTTGAAGTGCTTTATGAGAATTAAGGAAAAAGCTAAATTGGCCAGGATGTACAACATCTGTATCAACAACAAGTCCAGGAGGAATATTAGCTGTTTTATTATGATGATCAAGAACGAAAAATCGTGTATGATGACGTTTTTTAACAACAATAAAAGTTAATGATGGCAACGGTTCATTTTCATAAACCTCTAAAAAACATAATATAGATAAGATATTTTTATATTAAATTTCAAAAACAAACAAAAAAAAGAAAATTCACCTTGAAAAGCTTGTTTTATTTGTGGAATTTCAAAATTAAGAACACGTGCAAATTGTCCATCATCAACTCCTATTGATAGATAAACAAAAGTTACTTTTATATAGATAAACTTTATTATTTACCATCTCTATAGAAAACAATTTTATTTGGTAATCGACGATTTCCTTCTCGATAATATTCTAATAATTCAGTAACCATTTGTTTTAAGTCAACTATAGCTTCAATAGCACATTTTCCATTTTTTGGCCATTGTTTACAAACTCGAACAGCACTTGTTGAACATACAGCATCACCTGAGCCAACAACAGCTGCAATAGATGGTTTATCTTGTCTACATACAGGATGAATAACATCAGCACCCATAAATTGCCATGCATCTTCAGTTTTTGATGCTGCTGATGCAACAATACCATTATTTGTATTGATTGGTAATTCAACTTTTGTATTAATACCTTGCATTTTAAAATTAATTTTTCTTAATAAATTTTCACACATATTATCTAATATACGATCAGGATGACCACGTTGTGTACGTTGAAATTTATCCATTTGTTCTTGAAGTTTTGAATATAATAGACATTGAGTTGTTATACCTATTAGAAAAATAAATATGATAATGAAAATGAATTAATATGAAAAATTTTCAATACCATATTTGACAGTTCCATTTAATTTAATACTAGGTCGTAATTCATTCCAAGAGCTATCCATTATACAAATAACTAATTCACATTTTTGTTGTTTTCTATGAGTAAAACATTTTTCAATAGAATTTAAATTTTGTTCACGATCTTGTTCATTCTCGGATATCCAAACAATGTCTTTCTGAATTGTTTGAATCGGTCCTAAATGAAATATTCTAGCCATCTAAAGCAAACAGAAAAAATAAATAAAAAAAAAAGCAAAAAGTAAAAAAAACAATTTACTTTGTTAAATGATTCAACAAATTTTTCCATTAATGCTTTTCTTGGTGGGGATAATGGTGGTGGTGGTGGACCGAAATATACAAATGCAATCGATTTTAGTTTATATGGATCCACAAATTTTCCTTTTAAATTTATACGTCCCATTGTTATTTCAGCATGATTATTATTGATAATTGGAGGAGGAAGAATACGAGCTTTGATTAATTTCATTTCATGATCATCTACAGTAAATTGAACAGCTTTGCAAAGTGGTAATGTTGGTGGTGATTGATAACTACATGATTGAACTGATGACATTATATCTTTGTAACGTTGATCAGGTGTTGGAATTGAAAGATTTTGACGATTACGTTGTTCATTAGGAGACTAAAATTTTCGATGATTTTCTTTTCTGTTTTTAAAAATTTATATATAGTCAAAACCAAAAGTTTAAGTGAAATTAGTTTTTCAGTATTTTTTTTTAACATTTTGTTTTACAATTTTTTTTTCTTCATATTAAGAGGTATAGATCTGATTCAAATGATGATATAGATAGTACGAGAGGCCAACTACATGATGTATTATAGAACG